>PVHX01003113.1:0-150038 GCA_004024805.1 Geosciurus inauris | reverse complement strand
TTTGTGGACTGAACCCAGGGACTTGCTCATTCTTATTAGGAACCCTACCACTGACCTATACCCCCAGATCGAGTCTTCCAATTTTAACTAGAAGTTATTTATTATAATTCAGAAATTAATGATTAAAAATCTTTTAACACCATTCCCTCAATAATGGCTATGTAAAGATTTGCTCTTATCTCAATTGTCCTAATAGAGACATTTGAATCAAATGGAACTTTGACCATATTTGAATCTGCTACCAGTGAAGCTTTATGTATGTTAAGCTTCATGTATCAGCCACATGGGTGCTGTTTTCGTTGTGCAACTTGAAAAGCAGTTACCAAATCTGAAGCTGAAGTTGCATATCTGGGTGTGTGGTGGAGTCTTTTTCGTAATTCCTTGTGTGCACCGTCAAGGCTCAGTGGAAATCTAGAAACACTAAGGAGTAAAGGGGATACAAAAGACTTAGCCCGTGGGCTGAGTATTGGGTAAGTTCAGTTAAACCATAGGAGGTGCGGGTTAGGTGGAAGGGCTCGATTCAGAGAAAAAACTGAAAGTACAACAAAAGGGGGATAATTAGAGGCACAAGTTCAGAAGAGAAAAGGGGCTCCAGGGAGGTGCAACTTGTGGCAGACGAGGGGTATGTTCTTGGAATAAGTAAAAGGAAATGTGGAAATAAGTATCAATTTGACAAACTTTGAGGTGAAAGTTGAGGAATCTCAGATGACATACTGTTTCAATAAGAAAAATACAAGTGAGACTAGAGTTTGAAGAGTGGACATGTCCAGTTAGTGTGACTAATAAGGAAGTCAATCTAAGATGAATGAGACCATTGTTGAGCAGAATGAGTGCCAGGGTGGGACAGCATGTCACAAGTCTGTCATGGAACAGTCAGGCCATGCTGACTGTTCAAATGCAGGTACGTGTTGCTTTGGGCCTCTCAGCATTGTGCCTAGGATCCACAAAGCCACAGGGACACAGAACTTTTCTCTAGTATCGATTTAACTTGAAACATTTGGGGTGGAATTTTAATTGCTTAACTAAATCCTTCTAAACTTATTTTGATGCAAAAGCATAGAATAAAAGTCAGAGTAAACTTCTTCAGGTAAATGGGAAATTTAAATGGTTACCAAGGTAAGCTGCTCTTGATTATAACTCCCAACCCTCCCGAGGCTGCCATGGGTGTCTGATGAGTCTCTACTGCAATTGCAGGACCTTTGTGGACAAGTTGGAGAAGCTGGAATTCTGTTCTACCCAGTGTGAAGACAGTGTGAGCAGTAGCAGAAAAGAATGGAGGATGTGTTTTGACCTGAGGTCAGCAGCAGCCCTAAGGCTCTTAGACCGAAGAGCTGAGGCTTTCCAGCCTGCTCATGCAAAGCACTGCAAGAGGCCATTCTTCCATGTGAAAAGTGGTTCTGACAATCCCTCTGACTTGGATGTTATATTGTCCTGTTTTAGACATTTTGAACCTGAACCTCAGAGCAGTGAAGAGTTTGCTTAAGTCGCACCATTGATAAAAGTAACAAGGGAACTGAGTATGGCTGGCAAGACTCCAGTGGCTTTTGCAAGACTAAGGTATTGGAGGAATTGCAGGATTGGACATATGCAGATCATGACCATTGCAGAAAGAGAGCAAAGGGAGGTACTGTTATTTATTGGAGGTTTAATGCTAACATTATGGCTTAGATTGAACAAAATTCTGTCAGCCTTATTCAAAACTTCACAGTGGCCTTCAACTTCCAACCAGCTGTTCAGAGCACTTGTTCCTCTGCCTCCGCTCCCCCTCCTCTTTTCCAGCTGACAGACACTGCAACCACGCTGAGGTTTCCTTGATCACACAGAGGTTTCCTTCCTCTGTGCATGAATCACAGGTCATATAGACTTTAAGAAACTGTAGTGAGCTGCATGGATTAGTTTTAAGCAACTCAGTTTTTCTCTACACCATCTAATAAAGGAAAAGAACAAATTCTAGCAAATTATATTTTCCTGCTTCTCCTCAATAACAGGCAAAGTTATGCCAAGGATTTGGGGGCCTAACCCCCCAGCTACATACCACTGAACCTGGTCTGTGCTCAGAATTTTATTGCTTTAAAAGACCTTTTCCATGTTAACATGAAAAGGGACCTTTTCATTCTGTTCTAGTTAAAATTTATGGTTGTTGTGCATTTAATTTATTTAATTATATAATCCTTGAACACAAGCTCCATTTTTCTACATTTTGCTACTTTGTTTTTTTGAAAAGGAACCAAGAAACTTATCCACAACTCAAGGATCATCTTTAGCTGATCCCTAACTACCTCTAAATCAGCTCTGAAACCATTTACTTTCTAATGCATGGAAATTCTAAATCAGTAAGGTCAAAACAGACATAGTAGTTCTGTGTCTGCTAACCCTATGCCTCCTTCCCCAGGGAGGCTGCTGAGACTTCCTGATGAATGGCTGCCAAAAAACATCTCTCTGGCAAGCCCAGAAGAGGTGAGGTGAATGCTCGTTAGAAGATCTTGTCTTTGTGAGCTCAGAATTCTTTATTAAGAGCAAGGAGTAATCTTAGTCCTTTTTTTTTTTTGGAACCAATATTTCCAGTTCTTTGGATGTATTTTTGTCCAAACACAGGAGGCTGACTAGAGATATGCAACTGATTTCCAGATTAAGCAAGTTAATTGTTAACCTGGTACAGAATTGGTTAACCTAACAAGCATGCATCTGAATTGACCAAGATGTCCTTACCTCACACAGGTCAGTTTTCACATTGAAACAAATTTTTAGAACATCATTTTTCAAAAAGACACAAGTTCATTTTTAATGGAAAATACTGAACACACAAATAAGGCGAAGATACATGAATGATTCATGACTAGATTTTGAAAACAAATTGGTAAAAGCCCCCAAATTATTGTTACAGCAATAAACCCAGGGCCTTCTGCACTTTTCTCTGGAAAGCTGCATGGCAAGTCTGAGGATGTTTTCACAAACAATTTGGAAATTTATCAGCATGACTTTCTACTCCATGGATTCTATGGAAGGGCAGAGATGTGATTGCATACTATCCCTGTGTGTAGTTATTGAGGTTCTATAGGAACAATATCATTCACTAAGCATTTTAGTTTGTGAATTATGTTCCAAGCATTGGACTAACTCTGAAAACCTACGAATTCTATTTTTCAATCATTAAATAGAAATAAGGAGGTTTGAAGCTTGGAGCAATGTGAAAATAGCAGTAACAGATATAAACTGGGAACATGAGAAGAAAATTAAAAGGATTCCCTAACACCTGAACAAACTCAGGTACATATGCATCAGATAAGAAACTTAGATATCAAAAATACCATGTGACTGGGTTAAATCTGCTAGCACAAATATAAGGGGAATTTAATTTTTTATTAAGCCAAGTTAGGAACATAATATTTTTATTAAAAAAATAAGAATGACATGCATTAATTGAGATAGTCTTACTGTGAGCGATTACTGTTACCTTCCTTTACCTCCAAATTCTGTTCACTTTAATATTGCTGAGTAGAAATGCTTGTTATAAAGGTGTATTCCTGTGGATTTCAATTTTCTCTATTCCTTTTGCAGATGTCCAACAGAAGACTGTACTAGGGAAAGCCACAGTTGACTGATAATTGAAAGTCAGTGGTGAGGGACATATCACTCAGCTCTTTCGGGTCCACCTCACCGTGTCCTGCAGCTTTAGGGTCATGATAAAGCACAAGCATTGAGAACTGTGGCTGTGAGATGACTCTTAAATCCACCCCCACCTCAGCACATGCCCCACTTTAAGGCAAAAAGCAATATATCCTAGTCCTCACTGAGGAATTGACCTTTAATGTAACAATTTATTCTAAATTTATTCTTCACCAACTTTACACTGGAGACTAGAGATGAGGTTATAATAGCAACTATTTAACTTTTGTTAATCTCTGGCATTCAAAAAGAGAGGTCACCTCCCTTGAGCAATTTGGCATCTAACAGGTAAAGAAAATTTAAATGGGAAAGGCATTTCAACACTATACTCAAAAAGATTTTCTAAGTGAATAACATTGGATGAGGATGGTAACAACGAGCAAATGATGGTGAGGAGGGAGGCAGGTGCTTCACCTGCCTTCTTGTTATGAGCCAGACAGGACCAGGCTGCTTACAGGGGTCACACCTTCTAGTCTTCAGTTTAACCTCATGAGGTTCATCCTATTGTTTGAGTTCTCAGGTGGGGAACCTGATATTTAGGATTAAGCATCTTGCTCAAATCCCACAACCAAAGAACAGTGGAGAGAGAGCCAAATTCAGGCTTTGTGCACTTATCCCTACATTTCACCATTTGTGCCTACTTGTAATGTTGAAGGTAAAGGGAAGTAAGGTATTATTACAAAAAATGCACAAATTTAGTATCTGGGAGAAAAGAGAAGGTCAAGATGTGGAAGGGAGAAAGGAAAGAAAAGAGGTCAGAAAAACAGGAGGAGGGACGTCAGAACAGAAAACAAGAGGAGGGACTCTGGAATCACAGGAAGGTCTGGGTTCCAACCCTGCCCCTCCTCATCCGCATGTCTTCCTGAGACACATTATTCCATCTGCTGGGTTTGTGTCTTCATGGGCAGCCATGGGCTTAGTTTCATATCCCAGATAGGTGGCAAAATATTACACCTCTCAATATCTTAGTCTTCTCATTTGTAAAATAAGATCCAACTAGTGCTTAATTCACAGAGTCATTATACAGATCAAGAGGTTACATGGAAAATGCCTAGAATACACAGTATGTGTTCAAAACAGGTTCACATTCTCATATGAAAATCGGGAGTCTCAGTGTTGGACATCATGAGGAGGATTAGATACCAAGTTTAGAGCATCAAGTAAGAATGCAACCAAAGATTGTCGTTTCTGTGCTGAGACTTAAATCCACCTTCTCTTCCTCCATCCCTCTCTCTCTTCCTTTTCTCAAGAGATCTTTCTTTTGTTTACCCTTAAATCAATGTTTGCCATCTTTTTGAGTTGAATATTTTTAAAAATCTGTCTTTACCAATGTGACTTCTAATCTCTGTACATGATTCTTGTGCTCAGTAAACCTGCTCTCAGTAAACCAGTTTGACAATTTAGATTTAAAAGCTCAGATCAGTTGATACCACCAGTCCCCTCCTACCGCAAAGGGAATGTGGAATAAAAATAGATTGAAGATCTGAGCTACCTCTGCCAGCCTGTGGCAAATTTACCTATGCTTCACATTGAGATCTTTTGTTTTTATTTAGCATGTTATAGAAGATGTAAATCAAATTGTGACTGACTGGAAGTGGAAGATGCCCAGAGGGGCAGGTGAGAAGAAGAACTTCGATGGAAAACAGAAAACACAAAAAAGAAAAGAATCACTCAGAGAGACAAAATGAATGTAAAAACAGTAAGAGACAATGTGTGCATCATGAAACCACCACCTGGTCTTTATTCAAATTTGAAGTAAACAATAATATGACATAAAGCTTAAGTTACCTTTTATTGGCCAATTAAATTCACCAGCTAGAGTTACAAATGTACAAATGGCATACAACATCTGGCTTAAAAGCTGGATGAAGAACAAACCACAAGCTCTTGAGGTATTTCCAAAATCTGATGCTTGATGGTTGTTGGAACAAAATGCTAGAATGTTTAACTGCATCATTACTTCTGTAACAGTGTAGGTGACCCACATTTCTGTAAATGGTTGCTGGGGTTTTTGTCACTGTTACTGGCAGGGACTGTGGTGGGCTATTCTAATTGCTTGGCTCCAAAGGCAACTTCTCACTAGATTTGGGCAAAAGATGGGGAGGGTAGCAGTATTAAATAAAATTTAGAATAATCATTCTGGTCCTCCAGTCTTATATTGACATTCTGTTTTATAGGTCTAATGAAATGTAGGTCTAATGAAATCAACCATGAAATCTGCATTCTGAAAATAAAAACCTATTATCTGATGACATACTAAGTTAGGCTGAAGTAGAGGGTGGAAGATTAGGGTGATAAGAGGCTCTATTCCTTTTGAAGCTACCTATAGTCTTTGAGATTTTTGCTCACATTTTCAGTTAAAGTTCAATCTCACCTTGTCAGTTAAAAATCAGTGATGTATTTAGAGTATTAAAATAAGATTTTTTTTCACTTGGATTTATAATGTTTCTGTTTATTCAACTGGAAAATATCTAACATTAAGATGTTACCTGGTGACTTTGGTAACTATTGACTGTGGAAATACCTTCCAAAGATGAAAAAAATGAAGCAGTGCATGTCTAGTGACAACATGGTCATTTTAGGGTCCAAAATCAAAGGGAAGTTTTTTTTTATTTTAGGACGAAAAAAATTTGACTTTGGAACACTTCCTTGCATTCTAAATTGTTTTGAAAGTTACTTTACTTCTGATTCTAACCTCATTTCTGATACTTTGGGACATTCACATAGAAATTCCAAAATGAGGCATTGCTGTAGTACTGAACAAAACCACAGGATGGCAGGATGCTAACACTTTTGACTACACCAGCTCTTGTTTTCACATCTTTGAGAGTTCACTAACTTTTTATTTTTTCAGAGGAGGAGAGTTTAAAAGAATATATACATGTGCACAAATTGAAATGTTTATGTATGTGTTAGTTATAAGTGGATAAGTTTAATGACAATTAGATATTTGATTTGCAGGAATGTATTCTTACCAGTCATGACATGAATAAAAATTTTCATATATTTTCGGACAAAATGCATCCTTATTCTAAAACTCCAAAGACTGACCTACTTGGAATCATTTGTATGTCAGTTAATTAGTGAAAGATACTGTTCCATTCCTCAGGTAAGGCTGAAGAAAAAGAAATACATTTTTTGATGCTAAATATTAGTGTTTTCCTAAGGAAGAGAATGAGAATTGGTACTACTTTCATTTCCAAAAGGTGTATTGAAAAAAATATATTTTCTATGTGTCTATGGAAACTGAATTACATGTTACTGAACTGACTGAAAAGCAGAAAATGAGACATTTGGATTTCAGAAATAAGCATCTCAGGTGGGCTTTCCAAGGCTCAAGATTAAAAAGCTTTATGAACTTAATTTAAAATGGGATTTTAGGAAAACCTGAGTAAAACTAGCATTATGTGTGAATCACTCCTGGCAACAATCTTTTATACATCTGGTTAGAGTCTCAGTGTTTTTCTAATCTTTTATATTTTGTACTAGTATTTTATGGTTAATGATTGGAAAAAAGAAAATTGTATTTAGAAGATTATTTGAATGAAACTGGAGTACTAACATACAAAAATCAAAGTTATCTGAGCAAGGAAACATAGCACTTTCTTTTGGTCATCAGTTTTCCTAAAATGATATTTTTTAAGCTCTTGAAAATAAGGAGGTAAGGATAAGAAAACTTAAAATATTTAATACACAAAACTACCAAGCAGAGACAAAAAAAAAAAAAAAAAAAAAAAAAAAAAAAAAAAAAAAAAAAAAAAAAAGAAGGAGGAGGAGGAGGGGGAGGAAAAAGAAAAAAGAAGTTCAACATTAAGTCATGAATGAACTCAAAAAATTCATTGTTTCACATTTTTACATTTAGTGTATATTGTTTATGTAAATGTTTATAGAGTAAATTTATGTTTTGATATGTTTACATATGTGGAGTATTAAAAATTGTTATAGAGTGAATCTGAAGTTTTCTGGTTATATGTTTTCATAGAACCTAAGATAATGTATTTTTTTGGTACTAGAGATTGAACTCAGGGGCACTCGACCACTGAGCCACATCCTCAGCCCTATTTTGTGTTTTATGTAGAGACAGGGTCTCACTGAGTTGCTTAGCACCTTGACATTGCTGAGGCTAGCTTTGAACTTGCGATTCTCCTGTTTCAGTCTCCCTAAGTGTTGGGATTACAGGCTTGCGCCACCGCGCCCAGCTCTAAGATAATGTATATTTTTTAAAAATGTTTTTAGTTGTAAGTGGACACAATACCTTTATTTTGTTTATTTAGTTTTTTTATGTGGTGCTGGGGAACAAACCCAGTGGCTCATACATGCTAGGCAAGTGCTGTACCCCTGAGCCCCAACCCCAACCAGATTATATATTTTTGATTCATCTACTAATTATAAAAACAAAGGAATGTCCACAGAGGAAAATCTACTTCTAGGAATGTTTATGTAGCATTTAAAAAAAAAAATTTTTAGGTGTAGATGGACACAATATCTTTATTTTATTTATTTTTATATGGTGCTGAGGATTGAACCCAGTGCCTTGTGCATGCGAGGCAAGTGCTCTACCACTGAGCCACAATCTTAGCCCCAATGTAGCATTTTTAAATACGTGTTTTTAGTTGTAGATGGTCACAGTACATTTATTTATTTGTGTAGTCCTGAGGACTGAACCCAGTACCTCACATGTGCTAGGCAAGTGCTCTACCACTGAGCTACAACCCCAGCCCTATGTAGCATTTTTAAGGCATTATATTTAAAAAATGCAAAGCTCTTCTGTATTATAACTATCCTTGATTTTTGAACTATGGAGTAAATTTTGTACTCTTACCTTGATCATATGTCTAATATTATACAGTATTTGCAATGATTTGAAATATGAAATGCCTATTCTCAATTTTTTTCTCTCCTTAGTTTTGCATATTTTCTGTAACTGCCCTAGCACAGAAAGCTATTTTGCAGAAGTGAGAAAGAAGTGACTGTGTCTACCTGTTACACAGTCTCAGGTACTCTGCAGCTGTCTGGCCAGTTGCTTATCACATCCTACAATCATTTATTTATCTCTGGTCTATCTATTCCCCTTACTTAATCGTGAACTCCATTAGGCCAAGGCCATGTCTATTTGGTCAACCATTGTATCACCACAGTCTAGTACAGTCCCTGGAGCTTAATAAATGTCCTCAAAATATTTATTGAATAAATGGTTTATGATCAGTAAGTATTGCATAAGACTGATACAATATAATTTACTTCTAGGATCTGGACACCTGGCAGTCCCCATGCACCATCTCTAACATTATAAACTCCATTCACAACTCTCCCAAGCACACTGCTCTATAAAAAAGTGAAGACAGTCAGCAGGCTTTTCATTATGAAAATCCAAGAAATAAGTATTGTCTAAGAAATGAAAATCAGTCAATCCTTCACACCTCTGTACCCACTGCTTTTATAATACCTGGAGATACCAACTTGCTTTTCCTTGGAGAAAGAATGAGATTCTGAAGAAAGAAGAAAGAGAAACAAAAGCTGAGCTATTGTACTTCTGCTTTCACCTTAACTATTCTATATCCTTTCTCAATGCACTTTTGGCACCTGGCCCCTTGATGGCTCTGTCACATTCCACATTCAATCCATTAGCAAATCCCACCAGCACCTCTGCTGTTACCTTCCTGGTTGGAGACACTATTGTCTTCCACCACTGAAAGTACTACAATAACTTCCTGACTCAGCTCCCTGAATCTGCTGATGGTTCTTTTTCTCTTTTCTCAACATATTACTTTTACTTGCTTAGTGTCCCAGCTGCAACTGAGGATCAAATTGACATATAAGATAAATTAACAGGAGAAAAGAATATAGGTTTAAGTTTTACATGACGTGGGAATCTCATGCAGAAACAAAGACCCAAAGAAATGGCAACATCTACATGGCTGTGTGTGAGCTTGAACAAAGAGAGGCAATTATGGACAAGCCAATTATGTAGGGAGGACAAAGGGCCATAAGAATTCTTTTAGCAAGGCCTGTAATTCTGTCTGCTATGGCTCTGCACTGAAGCATAATTCATCCTCTAGCTACCAGAAGGGCATCTTTCACATGGGGCTCTGCCTGTTCTGTTTGCAGGAAGGAAAGGGAAGATTCGAATGCTCTACTTGCTTTCAGTTCAAGTAGTCCTTATATCAAAGTGGCACATTTTTCGGTGGCATTTTCTGCCACCTTGCAATAGTGTGACTCAAAGGCTGAGTCAGAGCTGAGCATGATATTTGGAAGGGTAGAGACCAGCCTTTGTTGTGAGCTCATCCTACACGTAGCTTAGGGGGGAAAAAAAAAGATCCCTCTCTTAGTTTTGCTGGGTCTTCCGACTGGCATCCTGAGTTGTAAAGAACTCGGAATTTTCTGTGACTCTTCTGGGAACCAGATGAGCTTCCATCAGAATCAGTGGAAGCAAGTGTGCTTTCTAGTCCCTTAAAAAGATAAAAGAGATGCCAGGATCAGGTGCTATTCAATGCCTGACTCTTTCAAAATGTGCAGTCTTTAGTTCCTTTCCAAGTTAGCTTGCTCTAGAACCCCGAGTGAAGCTATTACCAACCTAACAGTCCAGGTAAAAATGATTCAGATGGAAAATCTTCTAAGCAAGAATACTGAATCAGTTATCAAAGACTTTACTCGGGCCTAAACTGATGTTGTAGCCAATGTGTAATAGGATCATGTATGGACACCAACTAACAGAGAGCCCGTGATGCCCCTGGCACCTTGTAAGGACAGAGTTACCATCAGTGGAAACATACATCTGTTAAGAAAGCAAGCAGGATGGCTATTTCATCTCCAGGGAAAGCAGTGGCACAATGGCACGGAAGGAGAAGTGACAATGCCACCAACTGATCCCACTATAGTTATCTCTCTCAATAAATGAACAGAAGTTCTAGGTCAATAAATGAAATGAGTTCTCTTTTATTTGGTTGAGGAACATGGACATCGGAGCAAAGGAAAGCCCTGAACATTGAGGTATGCGAAAACATAGGAGGGGCTGGGCACGGTGTCACATGCCTGTAATCCTAGCAGCTCCGGAAGCTAGAGACAGGAGAATCGCGAGTTCAAAGCCAGCTTCAGCAAAAGCAATGTGTCAAGCAACTCAGTGAGACCCTGTCTCTAAATAAAATACAAAATAGGGCTGGGGATGTAGCTCAGTGCTCTAGTGTCCCTGAGTTCAATTCCTGGTACCAAAAAGATAAATAAATAAAAACATGGGAGGAAGGTAAAATTGCCAGTGACTGAGGCAGAAAAGGCAAACTTATGCAACTTTCCAACTTTACCTAGCCTGGGTCCCACTGATATCTGGTGGGGATTAGGTTATCAGGTTCTCACAGGCTTTTTTTTTTTTTAAATATTAACTGGCTATCCCAGTTAATATTTAATGGCTTTCTAGAACACAGCTTGAAGACATGAGGATATGAAAGATTTCTACTGTCCAAAAAGAGTGTGGGGACCAGCATTGTATGTCTAGGAAGAGCAAGAAGAGGAGGATAGTTGCCAACCTGGCTACCACCATTTTGGTGGAGTTTTTTATTCATGAATGAATCTGAAGCACCATTTTCAGTTTGTTCTTGAAAGTATTGAATGTGGTAGCTGTATTTTTTTTTTTTAAACTTAGAGGTCTTGCTGTTCATTGTACAATAAATCTTAAAACCTCAGTAAGGTAGATACTATGTGATTGCTTTTTCCCTGAGTTGAAAAAGTTCAGGAAGATATGAAACCCCATAAGAACATGCTAGGTACTTCAAGGCAGCTCTGAGTGTAGAGTTGATATATACATCCACCCAGGGGATATATCCATCCCACTGTTCAGGGCAGTTGCCATGAGTGTATGCCCCAGGAGCCATGGCACACTAACAGGCCATCCAAGGTCAGACCCTTCAGCATCAGCAGCCCATGTGCTGATTCTTTTGCTCTGGGAATTCAGTCTCTAAAGACTCCATATTGACTTTCTCCCAATCTTCATACTCCAGTTTGGATGTCTCTGTTCATTCCACCATGCTTCTTTCTGTACAAGCTTGTTTGCATCTTGCCTACTCCATTTTCCAGGGACCTCAGGGGCCTTCCAAGGTTATGTAAATGTGAGCTTCCCTTTGCTTCCTTCACGTTGCTCTTTACTTCCTCATCAAACCCTCTCCAATCTCCTTCTTGTCAGTTCCCACAAAGAGCCCTCTAATAAGCATATCACTCCAAGGCCCTGAAACAACTAGAGGTGTTACCTCCATCTGAAAAGGTGAACCAGGGGTTAGACTACACCTTATCCAATGTCAAGTAGGGGAGGAGGGCTATTGGGCAGAAGGCATGCTGCCCTGGTACCTGATAGTGCATTAGACCAGCCTTTCCAGCAGCCCTCCTGATGGCCAGAGATCACAAGTTCCTACTGCAAAACATTAATGAACAAAAATATTCTGTTTTTCTCTTAGAACTATGTGTCAACATAAGCTGGAGGCAGAAACAAAATTCTTTAATGTTTTTTATATTTCTTTTAAGTACCTCAGGAAGCTTTTGTAAGCTACTGGAACATGAGTTCTGTCTTGGTTCTCTTACCGTAGAAAATTTTTCAAAACGTTTTGGAGAAAAAAGGCAACTTGTCTGTGAAGAAAGGATTTTAAAAACTAAAGAACTATAAAGAAATGAGATTTTAATGATGGGAAGAGGCTAACTGAGGAAGAAATTGGAAGATTCAACTTGGAAAATAAAGCAAAAAATAGATGTGAACAAGTAGAAAAGACAAGAACAAAAAAGTAGAACACTAAGGCACTTCCTTTTTATGTCCAAAATAAAATACAAACCTGGACATTATGAAGAGAAGCGAAAGGAAAAAAAGACAAGGAATTTGGAGAACTTTCTTAAAGCAAAAGGTATTAAGATAATGTTGAGTTATAAATCTTTTGAATTTTTATTTTTTTCTGAAAATTTAAAATATAAGGTCGTACTTGAGGTTCAATTGGATTCGTTTGACTGTGACATTTTAGATTTCTGTTGAAAATTTGGACTAGTACCTGACTAAAAACCCCTCCATGAAAAGACAGCAACCCTAGGAGAGGAGATGACTTGGAGGAAGGCAAATTAAAAAGAAATAAGCATATCCCAATTACAAAGGTTGATTTGCTGCATTTGGGAGGAAATATTGGATAGTGGCTAACATTTTTGTAGTTAGCTACATAGGATTTAAATGCAGACTGTAGCACCAGATGGTAGTGTGGCCTGTGGACAGCTTGTTTAGCCTAATCTATCTGCTCAGCTCAGAATTCTCTGGCTGGAATAGGACCTGCCACACCCAGGGAAAGAAATTAGTGTTTGTCAAATGAATGGGTACATGGATGGATGAATAACTCATACAACATATATAATAATTCATACCTACTGGGTATTAATAATTCATACCTACTGGGGTATGAATTATTATACTGGGGTGGGGTAAGAATCCACTTAGAGAACATCTACTAGCTCATTTGGATTAGAAGATATTCTGAATTGAAAGTGGTTTATTTTGGGTAATGTGGAGTTACACATGCAAGGGGCAGCTCTTCACAGGCCCAAGATCCAATCATGGGATACAGGTCCCTGAGAACTTCTGCTATGTCCTCACCACATGGATGGGCCATTTATTCCATCAATCTCTCACACCCTGTGCTGGACATAGATAAATAATACACATCTCAGCACATATGAAGTAGTCAAGGGATGATATGAATGAACAGAAGAAGCTAATAGAGGTGGAGACACAGGTGTTAGGACTCCACTGCCAACAATCCCCTGGTAGTCCATACAACTCTTGGCCCCATATCCTTCCCTTGTCAGATCAGCACAGTGGCAGTATGGTAGGTCTCAAGTCACTAGATTCCTAAATACACCCTTCTGTACTCAGATTACACTTTGGTTACGGTCCAGATTACTAGTTCCCTTAAATCCAGTCATTAGCTCCTGAGGTAAAAATCAAAGTTTGGGAGACTGTGGAGCCATAGATAAAAATACATGAGTTCAGGGAAGCTTGTTATTTAGGGAATAAAAATTGACACAATACATGGAAATTCAAATAAGGGGTACAGTCCTTGTAGTTGAAGTGGACATGGAGTTAGCACAATATCCTCCTAAACCTGTGAAACTTTGCTTGGTAATTGTGGAGGCAACGTGGTGGACTCAGCAGATGTGAGAATTGCCGCCCCGCCCCTCTGCCCTGCTACTCTATACAAAAAGAAACCCTGAATAAAATAAGTATTAAAGTGTCATTACTTAGATAAGTTCAAACAGAAGAATAGCAACTAACTAGAGTCTGATACAAAGAGAAAACTCAACATTATTATTATGAATGAAAGTTGAAGCAAGTGATCTTTGGCCCATGTGCAATGAGATGGTCTTCCCACATCTATGAGGTGTTAGGTAGTGGGCACTGTGCTCTGAATAGCAAACCTTTGAAAGAATTGTCAAATCCATGAATTATGAGTGGATTAATTCTGCCCATTAGTAATAGTACATGGGCACAGTTGGATGCCAGATCACTCTACTGGGCTAAAATATACAGACCTCCACAAGAAAGCTGAATAAAGAGCCTCTGAGGTCTGAATGCACACTACTTGCTCAGGACAGGGACTTGGCTGAGAAGCCAATGTTGAAAATTGGTGTGGAACAAAATTTTGGTGGACGCATGTGTTACACTGACCTCTACCAATTAAAAGCACAGGAAACATTTCCACAGCTTCCTCCAGAAATGATCTTGGTCCCATTATCAAACACATAAGGAAATTCACCAACAATAGCAATTAAAAACACAAAACTACTGTGACGGCTCAAAGCCAGACTTTTTAAATCATAGAATTATATGAGATTCTTAAAACAAATACTTAAAATAATCAAAGAGAGAAAGGAATGATTGGAATCTGCAGGATAAATTCACCCTATTGGAGAAAATGACAATTGGATTTATTGAGAACAAAAGAGTAATTCACAGGATAACTGAAATGCAATCCCTGAAATTTAAAATAGTTAATAGATAAATAGCAGACTAGACCCAGAAGGAGGAAGCATTTGTGAAGAAACTATATCAGAGGAATTGCCTCAGAATGCAATATGTGAGAACAAGAAATGAAACACATGAGAAAAAGGTTATATGACACAGAGAAAGTAATTAAAAGCAATGAAATAAAAGTTCCAAAGGTGCCTATAAGGAGAATGGAGTATAGGCATTATCTAACAGTGGCTAAAACTCTGCCAGAATTGAAGGAAAATAGACAAGGACAGGGAAAGGATTCTCCTCAGAGGTGGGGTATTTCAGAGAGCCTTGCTTCATCTAGCTGTTCTCCAGCTACAGGCGTTTTTTTCATAGATCCTAACACTCTTTGGGCTCAGGGATGACTTTGTATTTGTCATTTATATCAAGTGCCTAATGTCTTTAGCACATAATAGGAGCTCCATAAATGTATGTACAAGAAACAAAGAAAGAAAAAAAAAGGAAAGGGAGGGAGAGAAGGCAATAGAAAGAGGGAGATGGGGAGAACAAAGGCTGATACGTGGAAAGAGAAAAAAAGAATACAATTGATCAGCATTAAATCTGAAGACTTCTTGAAAATCAATGTGTATGTATATCTATGTATATAAACACGCTCATACACACTGCCTATTGCATAACAAAACTGATTATTTTACATATAAATCTATTAATTGTTATATAAGAGACTCTATTTTTAGAAAAGTGAAAAAAAGTTTCCAAAGTTGGAAATGCTATATATGCAACATCTTTTCAAGGTTCAGTCATGATGAATAGTTATGAGTAACTATCAGAGCAAAAATTAGTACAAAACTTAAGTACAGTGAATGCTTAGTGCTCAATTGGCAATTGACTTCCTGCCTGACTTTTCGAATGCATCTTTTAGTTTCAGATGATCGAAGTATTTTAACTGAACCAAGCTGTATCTACATACTATTTAAAAACTGACATATCCTACTTCAGAGACTCTTGACTTTTCAGCCATAGTTGACTTGATAAATGCTGGTGTTCAATTTATAAAATAATTTTATTTTAAAAGAATGAAAATTAAGACAAGCATGGTGGTGCACGCCTGTAATCCCAGTGGCTTGGGAGGCTGAGGCAGGAGGATCATGAGTTCAAAGCTAACTTCAGGAACAGTGAGGCACTAAGCAACTCAGTGAAACTGTCTCTAAATAAAATATAAAAAAAGGGCTGGGGATGTCGCTCAATGGTTAGTGCCCTTGAGTTCAATCCCTGGTACCAAGAAAAAAAAGAAAAGAAAGTTAGAAGTTATGAAATTCATGAGAAAAATATTTGTGGAGGAATTTAAGTATATTATATTGGATAAATTTTATCTTTTATATATTTGGGTTTTTTTTATTAATGCATTGTAATTATATATAATAGTGGGATTTTTTTTACAGATTCAGACACACACAATTAATAGAAGTATTAATCTGAATTCATAGAAATATTAAATAAATTTCAACTATTGGAGACCTCTATATTGTGCTCTCCAATGGAAATTTCCATACCTTATATTCTTTATACTTTTCTCAAATTCCCCATTTTAGAGAAGAAGAAAATGAGGCCAAGGCAAGTTGTATATACTATATAAGGTACACAGTGGAATAAAGTAAGTTCACAGGCGCATGGATGTCTCCAAATACCTCCCTGTGTTCTCTATCAAGCAAAGGTGTTTTCACAGATTATCTGGATTGTTATACCAGTCAGTGTGAGTGGTGATTGATATATAACTGTGGATGATGTGAAGACTTAATGAGAGGTACTTTTCTATTCAGTGATGAGACAGTACCTCCCACATAAACACCAGCAAAACTGGACAAAATACATGAAGCAACTCTTTCAGACATGAGCAGACACAGGCAGCACAAGACTATGGTCCCTAAGAAAGTGTGGCTCCCAACTAGCACTTTTGGGAACAAAGTGTGGGATATGGAATCTGAGCAGAATATGGAAGCCTCACTGAACTCGTGTGGTAGAGATTGGAGTTCAGAAAGTGAACAAAGTGAGATGAATCTGAGAGTGCTGGATTGGAATTGATGTATTAATGTGAATTCATAGTTTATAATATCTATAAAAATGCATGTAGGTATAAATATGTGTATGTATATACACATTTTTCCTAGCACTATCTACTGAGTGGACTTTGGAACACCATTACTCCAGAAGCAAATGGAAGAACCAAAGTGCAAATCTTGCCTTCTGGATATCCTTTTCATCTAAAAGGAACCAGAGTTCCTCAGAGAAATTGCTAACTTTAGTGCTGGGTTGGAGAAAGTGCCAAGACAACACTGAGACATCTTGTTGTACCAAAAAGTATGATGCAGTAAGGTCCACCCAAGAAATGCAAAAGCTCATGACAAACAACCTGTCAAAAGACACACACTCTATATTGGTCAAAGTAGGCATAATTTTGAGCATGAAAAACAATATAGACAGTGGTAGATTCTAAGTCAATGAATAAAGTAAGAAACTACAAGACCATAAAGACATAAATGAATAAAGAATGAATTAAAATTTGATGAAGAATGGCGTATTTTCATAGCATCAAAAGCTTCTTACCATGGTAAATACACAGTAATTACAAATGGGAAAAGAGTAATTTCATAATGAAAAATCTGGCAGTCAGAATTCTAATCAAGCGATCAAAGTACGCATCATGAGAGAGAAAAAAAATTGGCAACATGCTCCATCAAATAGGAAACAAGAAACCACAAGGCCACCTTTGACATCCTGTCAAAGAGGCTTCATCCAGTGTAATCATGAGGAAACATTAGACAAATGCTAACCAAAGGGCATTATACAATGTAACTGGGCTATAAATACCAAAAGTGTCAAAACCACAAAAGTGAAAGAAATTTTGAAGAATTTTCCAGACTGAAAGAAACTAAAAAAGCATGACCAAAAAAAAAAGAGTAAAGACTATTTCAAACTGGGTCCCTACCCTGTAAGGACATTAATGGGACAATTGGAAATTGGGCCTAAGTTTTCATATATCAATATCGTCTTCCTGATCCTGTGATTGTTTTTTGCTTCTGTAAGATTAAAATAATTCAAGAATATTTTCTTTTCTTTTTTCTTCTTCTTCTTCTTCTCTTCTTTTTTTTTTTTGGTACTGGAGGTTGAACTCAGGGGTACTTGACCACTGAGTCATATCCCCAGCCCTATTTTGTGTTTTATGTAGAGACAGGGTCTCACTGAGTTGCTTAGCGCCTTGCCATTGCTGAGGCTGGCTTTGAATTCATGATCCTCCTGTCTCAGCCTCCCTAAGTGCTAGGATTACAGATATGTGCCACTGTGCCTGGTGCAAGAATATTTTCTAACCATAAAAATTAAAATAGAAATCAGTGACAAAGACAATTACAACAAAAACCTGGCAAAATCCCCAAATATTTAGAAATTAAGTAATATAACCACGGATCAGGGAGAAATGCTGAAGAAATTATTTTAAAAATTCAAAATAAATAGAATAAAGACAAATTTATAAATTGGTAAAACTGACAAAAGAAGTAAAAGAAAACGGAAAAAATGTATATAATGTAAAATTAATCACTGTAAAGTGTATAATTGGGTGGCATTGGGTACATTCACATATGTAATCATCACCTCAACTTGGTTCCACAACATTTTCATCACCCCAAAAGTAATCCCAAAATTCACTGTATCCTACCCATAATCCCTACCCCCAGGCCCTAGAAACCAGTACTCTGCTTTCTGTCCCTATGGGGTTATTTATTCTGGATATTTCATACAAATAGATTCATATAACATGCCACTTTTAATGATGGGTGATATTTATTCTGATGCTGGGCATTGAATCTAGGGCCTTGTGCATGCTAAGCAAGCACTCTAGCACTAAGCTATGTCTCCAGTTCTTAGCTGGATGATACTGAAAGGGTCTTCACCTTCCTTGCATCTGATTCATTATCCCTGAAGTTGGGAGGAAAAAAGTTAATTTAAAATGTCACGCCATTAACATAAGCCCAAATTAGGGGTTCTGACTTGAGCCCATACCTTGGGGAGTTGGAAGCAGAGCTCTTAGCACCTGTCATAGAATGTGATGAAGGATGAGTTGGAGTTAGTGGTGATTGTGGGGGTGAGAGTGGGACTGGACCCTTCACCAGGCCATGAGATAGCTGTGAAAGAACCAGTGATGAGAAAGTGAGATCAGCACTCAGGGCAGAAGGCAGGCTATTGGGTATCTTTTCAGTAGGCATTTCAGCAATGTGGTGGAGAGAGCAACTCCAGGGGAAATAGACACATGGCTCCCAGCTCAAGCTGAGCCTCTGTGTCAGCAAGTGGATGGGTCACTCCACTCCCCTCATCTGGGTTTCTCAAGCATGATGAGCAGTAGGACTACATGTGCAAAGTCCTTTCCTATTCTAAATTTGGATTCTCCCAAATAGAATGCCATTGGTATAAGTAGATAAACATAGTGACTTATGTGGGAACAGACATGGCAGCCTGGAAGCTGGTGGCCAAAAATGAAAATACCCAGTTCGGAAATAGTTTGTTTTGAGGCAAATAGAAATGCATACCAGTATAGAAGTAACATTCACTTAGTTTTTCTATGAGTTACTGTGCTAAGCACTTAGAAGCATTAACTTATTTTTGTCTTACAACCCTGTGAGGTAGAAAATGTTACTATTCTTACTTTCAGTAAACTAAGGTTCAGAGAGATTAACTTTTTGAGACAACTGTCAAGTAGGGGAGCAAGTATTTCACTCATTTGTTCAATGTACATGTTTAATCACTATGTATTAATATGTATGAATAAACATAATGCTTTTAAAGAACTTATACATCCATGCAATGTAAGTAGAGCTAAAGGTAAATTCACTAATAGGGACAACTGAACAGAGAAATGTTGACAATTCAGTCAGAGCACTTGAGGGTAGCCACATAAGACAACTTCCAAGCCTTGAAAATTTTAGGCACTCAACCAATACTATTCAAAGGTTTCATGAAGAGGATTCTGGGCACTTTTTATGGACCTGGAGATTTCAATTAAGTGTGGTGGTTAGTACTTTTAACCCCTAAATTTGAATGTGGTGAGTACCAATTTAAACTCTGTTCCTTATTTTATAACACTTTGCAGGAAACAATTGAATTGTGGATTGGCATTGTGCACCTGGAGAGAAATTTAGAAGAGTTCTGAAAACATGATACTTGTGTATTAATCATAAGTAATTTTTGAGCATTTATAGTTCATGTAAAAAGATTAAGCACATGGTGTATTTGCAGCCATACAGCTGGGTGCTGCATATCTACTTTTATTACAGTAATACAGTTACTGTACTGGTCAGAGTCCTGGAGGAAATAAATGGCTCTTTCCAGCAGGACACGTTCATGAAGGGGCATTATGGGATCATTTACTGGGTAAAGAGAAACTGATACAGGGTAATGAAACATTATGGGGCTAACAAGTGCAGAGAATGAACACCAACAGTAGAAGAAAGAGCAATTAATGAACCTCTGCAGATTAGTTGTAGCTCTGGAGATCAACCCACAAGTCCTATGGCTTGGGTACAGATTGGCAGTTCACCTACTATGACTCATAGGAAGAGAGCCAATGGGGGAAAGGTACAGAACTCCCCTCCTCCTCCCTCTAATTTACTGTTTGCGTAGACAATGACCAAATCCAGTCAGAAGAGGACAAGAAAACTAGTTGACACAGCCTATAAAGGTTAGTGTCTGGGAAGCAGAGGGTGATGGGGTCAGGAAAGGCTTTCTGAAAGAGTTGACATTTTATCTGACTCTGAGGAACTGGTGGGAAAGAGTTAGGTAAAAAATAGAGGAAATGTTTTCTGGATCCTCCAAATGACATGACAACTCAGGACATTTGGGGAACAGTAAAATGGAGATAAGGCATGCTTGTGGGAAGGAGCAAAGTTTGAGACTGCTAAGTGAGGCAGGAACAAATTCTTAAGGTCATGGGCAGCCAAGCACAGGATTTTGGACTTTATACTGAAGGCAATGAGGAGTAATTTCAGTAAGTGTTTCTAAAATCCAACAAGTTCCACTGTGTGTGTGTGTGTGTGCGCGTGTGTATGTACGTGCATGTGCATGTGTCTATGTGTGTGTGATAAGAGGAGTGCCAGGACAATGTTATATATTTTTTTCTGTCACTTCATTTTCTTGGTAGGCACACAAGAGGATACTTTCCAGATCTCTGGCATCTAGCTGGAGCCACAAAATTTGTTTTTGCCAATAGAATATGTGCAGAGTAGTGAGCAGCCCTTTGGGGTCCAGCCTCTAAAACACCCTGCATCATGCTCTATGTTCTCTCAATTCACCTGTCAGTTGACTAAATGAAGGTGATCCAGAGCAAGTCTCTGAGGAAGCTCTAGGGACTGTGAACCTCCATAATGGGAGAATTGCTGTCACTACTTGAAGAAGACCTATCCAGGAGAGCAGCCATTGCACTATGGTATGAGCAAGGAATAAACTTTTGTTGTGGCACGCTTCGGGGATTTGGCAATTGCCTATTAGAGTGAATAACATGAATTACACCAGCTAATACAAGAGAGTCCTTTGGATTCTCAGCAAGGGAGTAATACAATCAAGTTTTTATGTAGCAAGATTACTCTAGCAGCTATGTAAAGGATGAAGTAGAGGAGGTGTGGGAAGTTGGAGGCAGGGAGGCCTGTTATGTGACCAGTGCAATAATCTAAACAGGAAATGAAGATGCCTAGAATTATATTAGTAACAGTGGCGATGGAAGGAGAAGCTGCAATCATAGGATATTAACATGTCAGAGTCAAAGTTCAGTCACTAGTTGCATAGTTCTAGAGCAGTGTTTCTTAACTTGGCTGTACCCTAATCACTGGAGGAGCTTTTAACAATGCCAATGTCAAGGCTACATCTGAGATCAAGTAGACCAGAATACAAGCATTTTTTAAACTCCCCAGGTGATCACAATTACAAAGATGAACCACTGGTATAGAACATCAGTTCTCAAAATTTAGTCACCTGGGAACTTTTGAGAAATGCAAATTCTCATACACTATCCAATATGAACAATCAGTCTGGTATGCCTGGGACTAAAGGGCTTCAGAGAGAAAAGATTTTTAGTGCTAAACCTGAGAGTCCCAGGAAACCTGGTATGGTTGGTCACTCGGTCACCACACCAGATCTATTAAACAGAAAACCTACAGTGAAACCAGCAATACACATTTGAAGACTCTGGTATAGTGCATGTGTGAGACCTATACCTAACATGATGACTAACAAGCTCATGGAAAAGGTGGCCTGAGGAGATTGATTTAAAGGGAAAATTATGAGTGAAAGGAAACATCTTCTTTTTTTTCAACAGAACTATTATGGAAACAAATTGTAGCATGCCTACTGGGTTTTTAGAATTTTCCTAAATGGCTGGGGATGTGGCTCAGTAGCATAGCACTTGGCTAGCATATCCAAGACCTTGTCCCCAGTTCCACAAAAAGCAAAAAAATTCCTAACCTTATTACCTATTATAGTGAAATCAGCTAAAGCCTAACATTTATGCAGGCAGAACTTCGATTTCCTGAAATTTAACTAGCCCAGTGACAATTGTTAGTGATCAGGTGGTTTCAGTCCTCTCGCTTTTCTGAGATTTAGAAAAGCTAAGTGACATAGCCAAAGCCTCACTTCACACAAATGGCAGTGTTAAAATCAGACTCCGGGGCTGTGGTTGTGGCTTAGTGGTAGAGTGCTTGCTGAGCATGTGTGAGGCACTGGGTTCGAGTCTCAGCAGCGCATGAAAATAAATAAAGGTCCATCAACAACTAATAAAAAGTATTTTTTTTTTAAAAAAGATCAGACTCCAAACCAAGGGCTGCATCTTTACTAAATCATTTCATTAGCCCATAGAATCATATTTGACACATAATAAGCTATTGCCGTTCTGTTAAATAATTAAATGATTGAAGACTCCTAGATCTCCTACCAAGGCTTTTTGTACAAAACCTGGCTCCTTTAACTCAAAAAACACTGTCTTCAGTTCTATACTGGTTGGAGGTACCCTGGTTAGGTTTTTAGTTGTTGAGGACTCAAACTGAAATATATTATGGGCTAGATTAATTATTTTTCTTTCTAATTGGCAATCTTTCTTGGATGATGGTTTTACTTTGTTGTATTTGGCATAGTACGTACTGAGTACTTGGGCATAAAGCCCGATTAGAATTAACTTGTGTTTTTGTTTTGTTTTGTTTTGTTTTTGCACAAGGCTTTCAACTTAATATAGATGTGTTCAACTCGTGAATTATTATTATTACTGACTTCACTTACTCTAATGAAAATATCTGTAGTCTAGGCACAGGATTAATAGGTCAGATCTCAGTGTTCTGCTTCTTACTGAATAACCCAGTACATGTGGATAAGCAGTCAGTCAAGCAAACCCAAACACACCCACTACAGCTGGAGGTGGGTTCAGGGATCAAGTATTACAGCCTCATTTTGATATAGAAGAACAGAAACTGTATCCTGTGGTTTTCCTGGGGATGTGTTCCCAATGTAATAATTAATAGTGCCCCTTGATTGTTTTAAGAGTGTCCCCATTTGGATGATTAATTATTATGATCACCCAATGTGAGGAATTGGAAATCTAGAGGGTTGATGTGACCTAATCCTCAGACATGAAGTAGGTTAGTGGCAGGACTGGACAAAGGAAAAAAGTTATCACTTTACCTCTTTTTATATTAATATACTTTCCTAACAATTCAGAGTGAGATGAGTTTTAGTTTCCAGTCTCAGTTATGAATATAAAATGTGACCATGTCCAGTTTGGAGTCCTAGAGGATCCCACAAGGATGTTTCAACCTAATGATACTGAATCTAAAATTTCTGATTTTAAAATCCAACTTACATAAAATCTCATGCCAGCAATAAGATTCTGTAGACAGATGCCTGTAAACACATCCCAACTTGATTATCAAGAATCATCCCTGGGGCTGGGATTATGGCGCAGTGGTAGCGTGCTCGCCTAGCACGCATAAGGCACCACATAAAAATAAAATAAAGATATTCTGTCACCTACAACTAAAAAAATAAACATTTAAAAAAAAAAAAAAAAAAAAAAAGAATCATCCCTATGCGGTGGCGCAAGCCTGTAATCCCAGCACTTAGGGAGGCTGAGACAGGAGAATCCCGAGTTCAACGGCGAGGCGCTAAGCAACTCAGTGAGACCCTGTCTCTACATAAAACACAAAATAGGACTGGGGATGTGGCTCAGTGGTTGAGTGCCCCTGAGTTCAACTTCCAGTACCAAAAAAAAAAAAAGAATCATCCCTATGACTTCAATTATTTCATGGCTCATTTTCTTTATTTGTAAACCAGAAATGATGATGATTACAATAATAACTAATTCCTAGGATTTTTGAAAACAAAATAATTATCTGTGACTTAGACTGTCACCTGCCACATAACATAGCAAGCGCCACCCATATGTTACCCCAATCCCTGTTTTTTTAATCAAAATCTCATCTTCCAGGAAGCACTCTCCTCTCACCATTACTTTGTAGTCCAGCAATGATAATCTTTAGCTCAGACAATGTTGCATTATGAAATTTAAATGACCCTAAAGTGGGTGCCACAGTGACAGAGGATATGCCTTGAAGATTACAGGTCTCAAGTTACCAGCATGGAAATGGCAACAAGGCAGGCTCTTAGTATGTGCTGCCTGAGCCTCTGAATGAAAGGATGAACAAATGAATGGACCCATGGGTAAGATATGCCTGTGTTCCATCTTTCCTTTTGAACTTCATTCCCTCACCCATTTTGAAGAAAATATATCCCACAAATCCTGTGTCTTCTACGGAGCACTGATTCAGAAATGGAGGAAGAGAGATTAAATAAAGAGGCAGCAAGAGACAATGACACCAGAGACAGAATCCCAAGGGAAATTCCCCCCTTCCTGTGGTGTGGTCCATTATGTCCACATCTCTAGAATTTTAAGGTTGTATTTTTCTACATCGCCTGAATTTCTATCAGTTTGTCAATAATTTGCATTAAGAAATATCTTTATTTATTTATTTATTCTTATTAGGTATGCATTTTGATTCATTGTACACAAATGGAGCACAACTTTTTGTTTCTCTGGGTGTATACAATGAGTCCCACCATATGTGCAGTCATAAAGAAATGTCTTTCTTGAAAAAGCAAAAGTATCCATAGAGAGGGCAGAGGGCTATTTAAAGAATATCCATATATTTTAGTTCAATCTGGTTACACTTTTCCTGGTATCAGTATATTAAGAAAAATGTACTGATTGAGGGACACTGACAAATAAAAATCGAATATATTTATGTGGCACAATTTGATGTTTTGACACATATACCTTGTGGAATGCTTAAATAAACCCAATTAACATATTCATTGCCTCACAAACATTTCTTTGTGGTAAGAATATTTAAAATCTACTCTTTCAGCTATTTTGAAATATACAATAGATTGTTAGCCACAGTCAACATTCGGTGCAATGGATCACTAAAACTTATTCCCCCTGTCTCACTGAAATTTTGTCTCCTTTGACAAACATCTTCCCGTTCCTTATCCCTTCTCCTTGCTCCTCAGTCCCTGGTAACCTCCTGTTCTACTCTATTTCTTTAAGTTTAATTTTTTAAAATTCCATGTGAGCGAGATTAGGCAGAATTTGTTCTTCCCTGACTGACTTCTTTCACTTACTGTCCTCGAGATTCATACATGGTGTCATAAATGACAGAATTTTCTTCTTTTTATAGGCTGAATAGTATTCCATTTCAGTTTTGCAGAATTTAATGAAGAGTTTGCATAAATGATTAGATTATGAGAGCTGTTACCTCATCAGTGGATGAATTCATTCCATGGATTAATAATTTGAATGGACTCCTGGGTGATAACTGAGGCAGGAGGGGCTTGGCTGAGGGAAGTAGGTCATTGGGGACATGGCCTAGATTATATCTGTCTCTGGCCCCTTGCACTCTGTGTCTCTGTCTCTGCTCTCTCACTGCCATGTGCTGAGCAGCTTTCATCCACCACAGCCGTCTGCCATGGTATTCCTCCTCATGTTGGGCTCAGAGCAATGGAATTGGCCAATCATGGGCTGAGACCTCTGAAACTGTAAGTGACAGTACACTTGGAATCTTCTAAGTTGTTCTTGTGAAGTATTTTGGTCACAGCAATGAAAAATGGATTTAAAAAGGAGTAAATAATTTTTGGAGCATGGAGTACTTCATGGGAAAGATCATTTCTGGAAGTGTAGCAGAGACAGACTTAGCACCTAGATTCGGGAAGAGGGGTAGAAAGAGAAGAAAACAAAAGTACAAAAGGAGAGAATATTAAAATAGTAACTTTCCTTGGCTTCTAGCATTTTTTCCCTAGAGTCATCCTTCAACACAAGAAAGAGCTGAACACTTTTTTGGTCTTCATTTCTCTAATAACTACATGGATATTGCTCCCCTCATAGAGTTCATAGTAAGTGTTAAGAATAGCATAGAAACTATTCATAGATATAAAGACAGGAGTGAGTCATTTATTTAAAATTTTACCTTGATATAATGAGAGATACATAATCGTAATGATTAGAGTCAACTTTTCTATATTAATCAAAGGGGACAGAAAGTTAAAAATAACCAACAAGTCAGATATTTTTAGACCAAGTCAGATATTTTCAGTCTCCTGAGTTTTTGAACTCAGGGACTGAGTCTTGCTTATCAGTCAGTCACCATGATCCAATGCAGGCTACAGCCCAGAGGTTCTGTGGAATGACTGGATGGATGGATGAGTGAATGGATGGATAGATGGATAGATGGATGGATGAATTTGGCTTTAGAATCAAGTGAGTGACATGTTTAGTTTTCCTTTTCATTTTGTTCCTCTCTTCCCTTTTTCACTTTTTCTTGGCCTCTCTCTAGTCCCTTTAGGACTTGATTTTATTTTCTGAGTGAGAATTATCTGAAACTCTCAAGATAGCTTGAGTTAAAGCTGCATGCTATATGGAATCCAAAGAAGACCTAAACAGCCAAGTCCAAGAAAGGACCCTTAGAGACATGACCACTCTGGCATCCTACCGTTGAAGACATTTTCAGCCTGGCCTTTAGGTTCAGAGTTGTTTTTCGTCTCTTCTTTGCTCCTGGGAAGTCAGTGATTTTGCTTTTTTGGTAAGGTGTACCTTTCTGGCTCAGTCACTTGTGGATGGAAAGGGTGGAGTCCATTGGGCTCAGGTTCTTCCACGTGGGGTGACAGAAGGGTGCGCTATTAATTTTCTAGGGCTGCTGTCATAAGTTAGCACACACTAGGCAGCCAAAACAACAGAATTTGATTTGTTTTCCCGTTTCTGAAAGGCTAGGAGTTTGGGTTCAAGGCGTCAGAAGGGTTATCTCCTTCTGAAAGCCATGACGAAAGGATCTGCTTCAGACCCTTGTCCTTGGCTTATCAATGGCTATCATAGTCCCTCTGTACTTGTCTGTGTCCCAATTTCTTCTTCTTAGGGGTCTTATTGGATAAGGATCATTCTAAGAACCTCTTAATCTACTTATCCCTGTAAAGGTCTTAACTCTATATACAGTCACATTCTGAAACACGGGAATGTAGGCTGGCAACACAGGAATTTGGGGGGTGCTGAGGAAGGGTAATTGGGGATATACAATTTCTGCCTGTCGTAGGTTCATTCTTTAAAACAGGGGCAGGAAAGTAACTCCAGATAATTATTCAGATAACAAAGATAAGAGAACATCAGACATATGCCTTAAACCTCCTTGTAAAATGAAACCATTTATTTTCAAAATGCTAGGAAACTATTTCCCCCCATAAAAGAACAAAAACATTCTTTTTATCATTCTTGGCATTTCTTAAGAAATCTAAAATTACTCCTAACTTGATGTGGAAAGTCATCCGCGTCCCCAATTCATTTTTGAGGGATGTGTTACATATGGGATATAGTAATTATTCCTGACACAGAAGCCTGGCCCTTGATGTTTCAGAGAGTACAGAACCAAATCAGCATAAAAAGCCTCTTCCAAGGCATACCAAATGAAGCTCATGCTCAGTTTTCAATTATTCACCATCCCCAGGGCAGGAGGAGTGGATGCCATAGTCAAAACAATGGAAACGAGCAGTCAGGGTCAGGACTCGGTGGTATCGAGCTGTGTACAAGACAGTGGAGACAAGAAGAATGTGACAGAGGGAGTATGTAGCTCCAGCCGTCACTGACGCTGCCTTTGTGTCCTACTGGGTAAACAGCAGCCCCCATCAGTGCAGCCATGGTCCTCAAAACTATGTATATGCACAGCAAGCACTGGGCAAATGTGAAAGCAGGGAAAAAAGGAAGACAATAGGAATGAGCACAGCTGGAGTGCTTGGAAGGCTGCCTGTGCCTCAATGGCCTGTAGAAAAACATGATGGGAAGCTTACCAGGGCAAGTAGCATACTTTCTCCTATACACAGATGCCCTTATTTTAGAATTGTAAAATTCATTCCAGGGCAAGGCTTTTGTTGTGTATATGTGTGTACGTACACGCATGTGAATATATGATAATTACTGTATTCATAGTGACTATTCTTTAGTTTAACCCTAATTTAGAAAAAGATTGGTTTCTATATAATAGCAAAGCCATGAACATAAGGTCAGCTTAGGCAGAGCACCAGAAGGCAATGGTATTCGGTATTACCCTTCTTTTCTAGGGCAACAGTGACAGGTATCCACTCAGAGTCAGCATAGCAAGTGTAACTGCTTCATTCTTCAGTAATAAATGAAACTCTTAATGACAAGGTTAACCTACAAGGCCTTTCCACTGAAAAATAAAGGGCCAGTAATTTCTTTTCCCTTTCCTTTTCCCTCCTCTCCCCTCCCTTCTTCCCTCCCTCCCTCCCTTCCTTCCTTCTTTTCTTCCTTCCTTCTTTCCTTCCTTCCTTCATTCCTTCCTTCCTTCCTTCCTTCTTCTTTCTCTTTCTTTCTTTTTCTTCCCTACAGCATTGAACTTTGATAAATCATTTTATTTCTATTGAATTTTGTAAATATATCTTAAGTACATGTGCTGAAGTTTGAAAATTCAGAAGAGAAAGATCTTGGACTGGAAAAGGCACTCTATGTTTTACCCACAAACAGGTAATGTAGAAATAGTTCATTTCTTAATGAAAGTGTAGGAGGGAGAAAGGAACTTATTTAATGAGCGCCTAATACAATCTGTTCCAAGAATATGCATTTCCCTGATAAACTCATAATCATCCACTGAAGTACAGTATCTTGCTGGCAAGAAGACAATGGAACTGTTTAAGAATGAAAACTTCTTGCCATTTTGTTTTGTTTTTTTCTTGTTATCTTAGAAAGATCAAATGTATATATTCTTTCCTCACTTCCCATCCACCCTGTGCTTCCTGGGAGGGTTTGAAGATTCTATCCTTCTAGCTGTAAATGAAAAAGGAACTAGTTTATTTTTTTGGTTGATTTTCCTTGTAAAGGATCATTAAGAGCAATTAGGAACCAAACAAACAAAAGCAGAGAGATTTTTCCAAAGAAATAGGGTGGCTTGGAAGAAGAGGGAAGAAGATAGAAGCCCCTTACTCAGCTATTAAGAAAAAGAGGATCCCTGGGCTAGTAGTGCAGGATAGAGAATGGTCTGATGTAATGGGGTATTATGAACACTATTCCCTGGAAGCAAACCTGGGAAGCAGAAATGTTCCAGGGAAGAATAGCTAGGTAGTACAGCTGGAGCCGAGGATGCCAAGGCCTCAAACGAATGCTCCATGTTGACGGAGAGGGCCTCATTGTTCCCAATGCTTGACTAAACTTTAGACAACATACTTGGCTGAATCACCCTCCACCCTTTTTTTTTTTTTTTGATTACTAGGAATTGAACTCAGGGGCACTCGACCACTGAGCCACATCCCCAGCCCTATTTTGTGTTTTATGTAGAGAAAAGTCTCACTGAGTTGCTTAGCACCTCGCTTTTGCTGAGGCTGGCTTTGAACTCAGGATCCTCTTTCCTCAGCCTCCTGAGCCACTGGGATTACAGGCATGTGCCACTGTACCCAACTAGCCCTTCCCTTTTGTTAAGAACATTTATTTAAAAAATCTTGAAATTGTAAATCCTTTTTCTGCCTCTTGATGATGTAAGTCTTTTTCAGCCTATTACCAGTTCTATACCCCAAGATTGTCTTTCTCAAGGATTTGGGAGCCATTCTTTTGATATTTAATTACCAAGAAAGACATGGCTTCTACTAACTTCCCCTCTAATATTGTCCTTAATTATCTTTCCTCTTGCTCAACCCTTAAAATCTCTCTTGCTTTTTATTTCAACAAAGTTAAGTCCAACATCTCCCTAATGTGACAATCTTAAGTCCTATTGAAGTAGTTTTGAATAAAGTCTTCCTTACCCGTTTAACTCCTTCTGATAGAATTTCTCTTTGACAACATCCCAAGGCCAGAAGAAAGGGGCCATGTGGAAATCAACAAGACAACGTCAGAAGTAAAGATGGAAAGATGATCAACAGAGAGACCCTCTTCTTAACTCTTCAACACTGCACGCACTACAAAATATGGCACAAATTAGGGGAACTGTGTTAAATAACACAAATGACTGTTGAATGTCCTACCAGTCCAGCAGAGTGAAGGCTCACGGTAAAGATACACCAAATAAAGCCTCCCTTCTCATCTCCACACATTGGAATATGCTTGCTACTGTCAAGAGACTCCACCGCTATGGACAGAATGCTTGTGTCCCTCCACAGTTAATATATTGAAGTCCTAACCACAATGTGATGGTATTAAGTGGAGCCTTTGGGAGGAAATTAAGCTTAGATGAGGTCATGAGTCTGGATCCCCATGATAGGATTAGTGTTCTTCCAGGCAAGAGCTCACTCTTTCCACAATGGGATGACCTTCACCACAACCTGACCATGTCCATATCTTGAAATTTCAGCTTCCAAAACAGTGAGAAATAAATTTCTGTTGTTTAGGCCACCAGTCTATGGTATTTTGTCATAAGATCCTTATCAATGGAGAAAAGACCAAAAGGAAGCTGTGTGTGGTGGCCCATGCCTGTAATTCCAGTGACTTTGGAAGCTGAAGCGGAAGGATTGCAAGTTTGAGGTCAGCATCAGCAATTTAGCAAGATCCTTTTCAAAAGAAAAAAAGGGGGGGGGGGTTGAGGCCTCTACCACTGTAGGTCAGTGGTAGAGCACTCTGGGAGGGTGGTGTCAGTCTCCAGCCACACCCCCCCAACACAAATAAATAAAGAGACTCAGATTCACTTCATGATGATAGGGTGGAGCCCAGAGCATCTAAAGGAGAATTCAAGAAGGGTCAGGGAGATTAAGTAACAGAGAAGAAAATGATAAATAATGGCCTTGGAAAGTGGAAGAGTTTATAGGAGGTTGCAGGTAAAATAGGAGATGTTACAAGAAATGAGGCACAAAGAAAAGAATCATGCTTAATTCTAGAAAATGGGCAGGATCTGGCCCAGAATTATTTTGAATATGTCAAGTTGTTCTTGCATTATGATGTCAGCAGCAAAATAGTAGTGATATTAACAACTTATGTTCATTGAGAAGCTCCAGTAGTCCAAGTTTCTGTTTTACATCCTTTATCTAACCATAACATGAAACTTAGATAGCATAAGAGGGCACAGTAATCAATCCACCACTCAGTAGCTTTGAATCCTCTCTTCCTTCTCAGCATTTATGAACAAGTCCTGACAACCTTTAGAAAAGTGAATTCCAACCATTTTCTAACAGTTCCACAGTTATTACCACAACCTAGGCCCCCCTCATGTCTCCCCTAGATTACTGCAATAGCCTTGTCTCTGGTCTCCCTATTTCCATGCTTGCCACCTATGATACCTTTTCCAGAGGAACACAGGCAAGTTAACAATGTGTATTAGATCATATCACTCAACTACTTAAAAATCCTCCAATGGCATCCCATCACTTTTGATTAAAATCCCAATTGTTTACCATGATGTGATCTGTCTCCTGCTCACACTTAAAGTCACCTTTTAAACATCTTCATTGGAATAGCCTTAACTGGCTGAATCCTGCACACCAAATGGCTATTCCTCATCTGTTTTGTTTCCTCATTGTCTATTCATGGCTTCAATGACCTGTCCTCAGACCAGCCTTCCTTAACAACTCTAATCCAATAGCTCTGTAACTATTCCACTGCCTTTTCATCAATACTCTTCCCACTGTCTGAAATTCTTATTTCCTATTTGGGTAATTATTCATTTTCCCCTCACCAGAATCTAATGGAAGTGGAGATATTATTTGTCTCATGTGTTTACTTATCCCCAGTACCAGGGCTGCTTGATTAAGGCTACTCACTTAAAAAGCAAAAATTCTAGAAGACACGCAAAGATTCCAAAGGACTGCCACATTTATGCCATTTCAATCATGTTGTAGTGCTTTATAGTATATCTTTATTTGTGTACTTCACAAATGTCATGTGATGCTGGAGTCAAATCTTTAGCATGGGGATTCAAGGCTAACTCAGACCTTGCTTCTGCCTACCCAGTTGGCTTCCCTTCTCAAGAGTTCTCCCTTCTCTCTCTGCAAGCTCCCTGTGCTAATCATGCATACATATCTCATGATTCCTCTAAAGTGTCCTGCACTGTTCTGGTTTGGATGCTTTCACACTAACCTGCCAGAAATAACATTTCCCCTCTTTCTCAGCCTACGTAAGTCTTATTCTCAGCTTGGGTAAGTCTTACACATCTTCCAACCTTAAGTGTAATCTCCAAAAAGCCCTCCTTGACTTCCTCTTTCCCTATCAGTAGCAGTTGTGAATAAGCCACTTCTGTAGCACATGTGTGTGTGCTCTCAGACCTTACCATTTATAGACCTTACCTACCAACTTTCTAGCACCTTCCGGTATTTGCCTCCTGTTGCCTGAAGGTCTTCACATGCTCATTCTCTCCTTGCTCACACACAGGGTGAGAATGCTGGGAGACTAATGGCCCAGCACCCTGATTCTGGGATGTGTCCCTTACTAACACCCTGAGCTCCCAGTAAGCGCAAGCCCCTTGGTTCACAGTGGGGCCTCACATTGCACCCTTTGTCAGCCTATTTTCCTTCCTTTCTCATTTTTCTACTTCTTAACTAGTGTATCTTTCACTTCCCAAATAAATTATTTTCAATCACATCCATGCATCCCATCACACTCTCACAGTGTATTATAATTATTTATTTGCTTTTGACCTAGCTAGTGTGCTTTTGCGACAAGGTTTACATTTTCTATCTATTCCTCACACCTACCAAAGCATGCAGAATGTGTTCATCAAATCAGTGAACAGAGTTTAATAGACATCTGCTGAGTAGAACTAGCAAATAAAATTTCTTAATCCAGGAAGGAAGGATTCAGGTATTTCTCACATGACTTGGCTTTGGGATGATTTTCAGTTTCTTGCAGGATTTCTCTAATAAAATTATGTTAGTGAAGATTTGCATAATTTCCTCCCAACTCTGATTTGCTTCATTCCTTTGCATTGTTTATTTGTAACTTAAAATTAAGCAGTTCTCTCTGTCAATTTAGAAATGATCAGAGGTTCTAAAATTAACTTCAAAATGTCCCTTTATCTTACAGAACTGTAATTTATATATTTCCTTTTAATTCTGGGAAATAATGCTTTTTGTTTTTTTGTTTTCATTTTTTTTATTTGTATCCAAATCTATTCAGGAAAATAAAAACATCCTGGAGGACTGTACAACATGGTGGCCATAGTCAATAACAATGTATTCTGAAAATCACTAAGAGTAGATTTTAGTTGTTCTTATCACAAAAAATAAGTATGTAAGGCAGTACATATATTAATTAGCTCAATAAAGCCATTCTACAATGTGCATGTATTTCAAACATCATGTTACACATGATAAATGTATACAATTGTTATTTTTCAATCAAAAAGTAAATAAAATTTTTAAAATCACAGAGGAAAAACGTTTTCTTTTTTAATAGTAACAATTTTGAACTTTATTCTTTCTGAATATTAGCCATCAGTAAGCATAGTTATTTAAATTTATTGCATTAACATAGCTTCTCTTAGAACTAAAAATCCAAGAAAATGCTTATCCTTAATATTGTCCATTGGAGCAGAAATATTTTTAAAATACCCTGTTTGCTCCTCTCTGGTGATAAGCTCAAATTCCATTCTATAGGGATTTAAACTGACCCTGCTGGAACAGATTAGTCTGTCTGATTCCCTTTTTATATCACCACTCATTTTCTCTCTCTCTGGAGTCCTTGTCTTTGATTATTCCAAAAGTTTATGATTTTGTATGTATAAAGTATTTTTGAAACTTTCAAATACTTTTTTTCACTTTTGCAACTGTTGTTTAGTAAATATTTACTGTTTCCTTTCCCTAGCTCAAAGAGAAACACTCTTGTTCCATTTATCTTGTACTTGATATGTGCCTTGTGTTGAGATGTGAGTGAATGTGGTCACCCTGAGCTCATGCAGAAGCTTTTCATGGGTATTCCTGGTTTGGCTTCCTGGGCCTCTTTCACTACTGCCTAGGCAAGGATGGTGAGAAGGGCATGCCCTGGGGCTGCCGGCCTTTTGACCCGGATCCCAGAATGGCTGGCAAGGAAAATCAACCTCAATGTGACCTTCAGCCTGAAGTGAAGCCAAACACAGCCTATCCAAAGAGATATGAAGGAGACATTTATTTATGTTGTTAGCCATTGGCATATCTTGGGGGTTGCTTTATATGCAGTGTTTTCATCTAAAAACTGACAGAGAAACTCTCCATGCTAATAAGTAAAACAATTAAAATTTTAATGTTCTAAAGTTGGTTAATATTTGGCAACAATATTAGTAGAATTCAAGTAGAATTCTACTAATGGTGACTTGTTGCATTTGCCACAACAGTAGAATTCAAGAATTGATCTCATAAAACAACATTAGTAAACATCTGTGGAGCACTTTGAAAAATGCCTTAACATCACTGAGTTTTCATTTTGTATTTCTTCCTTTTTGAAGTCTGAGTTATTGTATATTTGTCCACATATACATTCTAATACTCCAAATAAGGCTAAATAATTTTCAACAAAAAAAATCACTGCTTAAAAAGTTACCTCTTTAGCTGTTTTCATCAGAACATCAGAATGCTTATGAAACTAATTTGGGCACTCATGCATGAGTGTAGGCTATATGCTGTGGGAGGAAGCAGAAAATTCACCTTTCCTTGTATTCACAGCATTTGACAGGCACATGGTAGGTGATTTATAAGCATTTGATTAAATTTAACAGCAGTATGTGGATGCTGCTGTATTCTGTAGTTAACCACCAAACTGGGAAAGTGCCAGGATAGAACAACTTGGTTATAGGACTTCCAGGTAGCAGCCCTATGGTTTTCAGATGAGCTTTCCTTGTCATCTGTTGAAAATTATTGAGGATTCTCATGAAATTATTCATGAAATAAATACATATTGATCACCAATGTGACCTCGGTATCTACATTTGTAGTTTATGGTCTAGTTGAATATAAAATGTAAATGTGAACCTGGAAGAAAGGTAAGGAACAGTCTGTGGCCTGTCATTGAGGAGAGCATATTTTGTTTCCTCTCTGTGCTAGGAGAGGAATCGATAGCCTGGCAGTTACGCTTTTGTTCAGGAAGGAGAGGTTTTAACATGAAGCTTGATCTTTGTGTTAAAACCATCACTATTTTAGCCTCTAGCAATGATGCCAGTAGTCTTTCTGCTTGAAGAAAGGTTATGAAAATGTTTTGCAAAATTATGAAATATTAGTACATTTCACCAAGAAATTAGAATAGATGCGCATTGTCTATTTCTCACTAAAGGGCACAACTAGTTTTAGATCTTAGAGTTGGCTTCATCAGGGAAATAATGTTTTCTATAGCTAATTTTAATCAAAATCAAACCTTACATTTCCCTGCTATTAAAAAGGCTTCAGAGTTAAATTTTAACATGTCTGATACCATATTAATTCCAAGAGAAAAAAAAATTATAGTAAGAATTACTCTGGTCTATAGACCAACGAACTATGACCTGCTAATCAAATCCAGCCTCTGTATGTTTGGATAAATCAAGTTTCTCTGGAGTATAGCCACACTCTTAATTTATGTTGTGCCTACAACAGAAAGGCCTGTTTCCATTGCACCATTTATAGACCAAGGTTGTAGACACCTGCTGTACTAGCTATATTTTGATCAAAGACAGACTGGTTCTGCATTACTACCTGAAGTCTAACTGATTTAGGCATTATCTCAATTCCTAGATTAGATCTAAATTGGTAAGTAGTTCAAAATAAAATAATATATTATACTTGAGAGCCCTCTTTGTTAGGAGCTTTAAAGAACTTTGTCACATTTTGTATTTATCCCCTCAGCAAGTCTGAAACTACTGGGTCTTTTTATTTTCACTTTGAGAAAATCATGGTGGGAAATGTGTGATTATGTAGTAAAGAAAAATGCTAGTGTAGCTTGTGTAGCAGTGCTCAGAGAATCAGAAAAGTTTTCAAATGATGATGAATCTCGTAAATTACATTTAAACATTTTTTGGATATGTTTTTAAATGGACTGTAAATGTGGATAAGCATGGAGGAAGCAGAAAGTAAGAAAATTGAATTTCTTTAAAAAATATACTACAATTTATTCTTTTACCCTTCTGAAATAGTCTTTTTCCTGCACAGTCTGAATGTGGTGAGTTTCTATAGGATCTATTGATCTCTATTTCTGCATTAAAGCATCTATTATCTCTTACAGGGACAATTAGTAATTGTCCTAATGATTTACATTACTTGGTTTGAAAAAGAATTAGAATGATTTTTGACTTGATGTTTGTTCATGTTCTTGCATTTGTAAGACACTGTCATGATTACTTGACAAATCTGCAAAGTGAACTATATCTGTTGGTTTTGAGCTGGCACAGCTGGAAGTTCCTTAGCTTCTTTACTAAGGTTTTTATATGGGTACAATTTTTAGTTGCCTATTCTGCCTGTATTTATGCAAATTACAGTGTTATTTATAAGCAAGTAAATAATCATTTTTTAGACAACATCTGCACTTCTGTCTGAATATTAGACACCTGCTAAAGTCAGCTTGTTCTGAATGGAAGGTCATATAGTGCTTGGATCAGATCATAACATGAAATAAATTTCAATCATTTTTGTGCTTATTGATTTCGATCTTAGAGACATCTATTTATTAGTGATGGGTCTCAGATAAGCTTTTTATTGCAAAATATTTTTAGATCTTCTGAATATTAAAAAAAAATCTAATGGAAAGAGAACTAAAGAAAAATATTAACTTTAATTCTGAATTCCCAAATCACTTACTAATTATGTGACCTTGTGACTGTGTAATTTAACCTCTTATTTCCTTTCTTCAACTGTGAAATATGGATTAACTGCAGCAATCTCGTAGAGATATTCTGAGGATGAAATGAGAAATGTACATAGCATCATTCCTGGCTTAAAGAACACAATAGTTGCTGGTTTTCTTTCTCCACTTTACATTTCTCTTATCCTTTCCAAAGCATCATTGTCTTTTCTTCTAGCCACCCAAAAATCTAGGAAATGGATTGTAGGAAGAATCTGGAGACAGAAAGATGAGGCATGAGGAAATCCTAAGCTTTGTGCAAGAGTACAAGAATTATTATTTGAACACATAAATGTTTCTTTTGGAAAATAGTGAAAATCAAAAAGGAAAGAAAATGGGGTTAGCAGTTACATAATTTCAATATTCGAATGCTTTGCAGGTAAGAGAATGAAACTGTGATTAAATTACTCTTGAAAACCATTTATATAATGAATATAATAATTGCACTAGATATCTAAAAATTATTTCAAGCCTTAAAAATTAGGAATCATATTGATTTTAATCTTATCTCTAGCATTAATATTTCTACCTACTAAACACATCCACAGATAAGTTTATAATAGAAAATTGGATTAAATGAGGATTAATAATAAATTAAAAGTTATCTTGGTTCAGTATGTATACAATTTGAAGAAACTGGTCTTATTTAATGCATCTTCAGTATTTACTTCTTGAATAACTACTAGTCAATTATAGTAAAATCATTACTGCTTGTTTTCCTAACTCCTCTATTGATCATTTTCCTTAGCAGTTGTGCTCCTGTGTCTATCTCATGTATTAATTTGTTTCTTTCTAGTCAGTGCTGACCTCTGTTCATTAGAGGAAACATCTGTGGACTTGAAAGCAAAAGAAGTGGGTTCTCATCTTTTCTTTCTCTCCAATTAGTCATATAACTCTGAGAAATCAGTTTTTCTCTAAGCCCTCAATTTCCTCTTTGCTGGGCTCTTTTTGATTTATAGAGTTATGGATTACTTGAAAAAAAAATACTGGACCAAAACACAAGACCAAAAGAAAAGTTGAAGTTTAGCTAGTCTTGGCCTTAGGATATTTAATTAACCTTGTTGAGGGTTCCATTTTCTTCACTGTAAACTTAGTGGGTCTCATAACTTCCAAGAACATTAGCTCCAGAAAGGATCTTCAAGGTCATCTAGTCAACACCCTTGCTTTGCTCAGGTGGAAGCTCAAAGAGTTCACATTATTTCCACAGTTCCAATGGCCAAAGAGTAGCAGACCATGTTTTCTGCCCCCTCCTGGGCCTACGCTCTTCTCACTCTAAAACCCAGGGTTCTTTGCAGCTAAATTACATAATTCTAATAAGTACCAAATAAAAATTATGTTGTTTTGGCAACTGATATAAATATACAAATTTTAACTACCAAAATTATAATTTAAAAAATAGTTAACTCAGTTATGTTTTTATTTATTTATTTTTATTTTATTTTATTTTTTGGTACGAGGGATTGAACCCAGAAGGGCATAAGCACTGAGCTACCTCCCCAGCCCTTTTTATTTTGACACAGGGTCTTGCTAAGTTCTTAAGAGAACTTAGAGAGCTAAGCTGCTGAGGCTTGCTTTGAACTTGTGACCTCCTGCCTCAGCCTCTCAAGTTGCTGGGATTACTAGCAATTTGAAAGCAGGAAATTCTGAATATTTGCAGAGTAATAACATCTTTTATGTCTCATCTGCCTTTTCTTTCGATATAATGGAAAAGGAAGTTGGGGCAGGAAAGCCCCAGGGTACACTAATTACCACATACCTGTGTGGTTGGTAAATCAATTTTCTAGGTTTTTACTTCCTAGCCAAAAAGAAATCCTCAGATACTTTCTGGGCTGTTATACACTGGGTCTCAGGTTTCACTTGCACTGGCTGTAAGAATAGAGGGGGATAATTCTCACCATCATCCATGGGTTTTCTTTGGCTCATGAAATCTGATATTCTAAACTTACCAACTTCTTTAGAGAAAATCAAAACATACCGTGCTGGCAGAACTATCTAAGTCCTCCTGGAAATGGAGTCTGGATCGGTTTAATCTACCACTATGACACAAAGCATATTTTGTAAAATTCATATCCAAATCTTCCTTTCTCCAGAATGAAAAGGTCAGGACTGCAATACTGTGCTTTCAAAGGACTATTAGGCATTTATTCACTTGTTAAATTTTAGGGCTGTAAGGTACCTGAAGTCTAACTCCCTTAATTTGTGTAGGGATAAACTGAGTGATACAAAGAGGTGAGGTGGGTTGTTTACTCAATCAACTTGACAGTAAGTACTCAAAGGCAGAAGCACAGATTCTAGGACTCCTTAGTCCAGTTCATTTTCTACTGTGTCACACACAATCTGAGAAAAGAGAAGCATCATATTTGTGTAATAAAGAATATGCTTTATGTGTCAGTGGGTGGATGATCCTCCAGAAAGTGAAAGATGAGAAGAATTTTAAGATGTTCAAGAATTATGCAGATAAGGAGAATTCAAATCTAAAATCAACTTTCAGGCATGGGACTTCTTGAAGCAAATGTATATTGAACAGATATTGTTTCAGGAATATTTTTGAGGTATAAATTTTATCCATTGGGGTACCATGTTCTCTGTCATGGAGTAAATAATTGCAGAAGTCCCAATTCTTGTTACTTGTCACTGATGAGTAGCAACAGAGTTGAGTCTTCTCCCTATCCCCACCTTTTTTTTTGTACTGGGAAGTGAACTCAGGGGCACTCAACCACTAAGCCACATCCTCAGCCCTATTTTGTAGTTTATCTAGAGAAAGGGGCTCATTGAGTTGCTTAGTGCCTCACTTTTGCTGTTGGCTTTGAATTTTGAGCCTTCTGCCTCAGCCTCCTGAGCTGCTGAGATAACAGGTGTGTGCCACCGTACCTGACTCCTTTTCCCTTTATATTAAAAAAACCCTGAATCTGTGTTGGGATGACCATTTGATAAAAATGCAAAGAACCATATATTTCTTCAGGCTACAGGGCAGAGGTTCTCACTTGTGTGAATACCATGGATTGCCAGACTAGCTTGTTACAAGGCAGATCTCCATGCCTACCCACAGATGTTTTGAATCAGCTCATTTGGGTTGGTGACCAACCATCAGCAGGTCATTTACAGACTTATTGCCTTTGGAACTGGGTAGTATTTGTCTTGATCTTGTGGCCCAAAACCTAAGAGCAAAGACCAGTCTTGAGTCTAAAAATTTCTTTAAAGATGGTGAAAACAGTGAAAGGTAGAACGAATCTACCAAATAGTGTTTTCGCACAGGCATTTCCCAGTTACTCGTGCTACCTACATTTATAGCAATTGAGCATCAGGTGTATGAATGACCCATGGGAAATGGGAGTATTTTACCAATTCTTTACAATGACAAGAAGATAAGCAATCAAGAATAATCAAACCACACTGAAATGAGAATTATCTGCAGTTGCTATGCAGACAACAGCAAACAGCACCTAAGCAAGGAATTGCAAATGAATTTAGTGGAATTCTGTCACACGCTTCTTGACTTTCTCCTAAGGTAGTGGTGGGAAAAGCCTGTGGCAAGTGGGGCTCTGGGGCTGTTTCTGCTGTTAGGCCTGCAGATATGTCTTCTCTTGCTGTCTCTGATCATTGATCCGTTTTTCTCCCTCGGCCACAATGACCTTTCCCCATGCCAATCCAAGCTGCAATGCTTTTCCCCACGGATTAAATTTCTAAGTATCAATTGTAAAAGATTTCTCATTCTCTGCCTGCAACTGTTCAATGTTTTGATTTTAATAAAAATTTGCTTACCAAATGAGCCATTAAAGATGCTTGCTTTTGTCTATATTCTTTAAAACAAACTATATTTCTAAGAATTCTGGTGGACTTTTTCTTTTTTCCCCATGTGCATCTCTATCACTTGGCAGCCAGGTGTTTGGAGAACACCATCACACCCCCTATTTGGTCAGAAGAGAATTTAAACAAAACTTAGGGGCATTTACTCCTCCGTTGGTAGAATAACAACACCACAGTCATTTTTAGGAAACATCCAGTATGATTATAGCAGTACCTGAGGTTGATCTATTAACACCTATATTAGACTTACTGTTGTACACAGGTAATATGATTTTTATAAATGCTGTCTTGACCCTGTTAAAAGACCCTGGCTACAGGCTGGTCACTTCCGCTTCTTGAGTCGCTGATTAAATCCATAACTCCAAACACTTCCTTTATTGGTCCTGGATAACAATCCACCTGCTCTAATTACCTTGAGGCCAGGTGCTCAATGACCAGAGACAGGCCCTGTGTCCCAGAACCTACTGAAATTATTCATGCTAGACAATCCTAAACCTGCTTTGTCTGCCTTGCCTGTTTATTCCCACAGAAACCACAGCAAAGGCTCTCACCCATAGTTCTCTATCTGCCTCTGCTTCTTAACCAACCCTGTTTCCCTGGAGACCCTGATGGATGTTCTGTGTTCTCTCCAAGAAACTATGAGTATAAAAACCCAAAGAATCCTTTCTGATTTCTCTCTCTTGATCTGCATCTGGCCTCACCACACCTCACCCAACACCATATGATTAAAAATAGGCCATGTATGTTTCAAGTTTTTCTCAACAATTATACTTCTTTAGACTAACTCCACTACATACTGAGCAAGAGAAGAAAAGGAAATGATACAACAGCAAACAAATTTGCCATTCCTTGACAGATTCTCAAAAGTCTTAAGTATCTGAAACAATTTTTAATGTAAATACTGTATTCATCAAAGGAGATTTTTCACATTACATTGGAATTCACTGTATACTATTCAGATGGTTTGCATTTACTTCATCAATTCTAGCATTTGAAGATTCACACTTCATAGTATTATTTAAGGATCACAAGTTTATTTCATGCCAACTCTTCTTTTGAAGAACTGTACCAACATACAAAACATCGAAAACTTCAAGTTTCCAGGGAATAAAAGGTTAGTTTCAGGTTTTCTGGGTTCCCAACTTGGGAAGCCCGTGGCTGAAGGTCCTAACTCATTTCAGACACATGGTGAATTTATTCTGTCCCTGATGTTCATTTGGTCCTTCAGGATACCAATCATTTTCTCTAGCATATTAAAATATGAAGTAGATTAGGCACACTTGGCTTGAAACATCTTCACATGCCCTATCTATTCTTTAAACTTATGAGTGAAGGAAAATTAGGGAAATTAAAAAGAAGAAAAAAGGAACAAAGAAATAAGAAAAAGGAATTCCTGTTTGTTGCAGTATATTTAAAACAGCGAGAAATACTACCAATTAAAAAATTAAATGTATCTGGCCATAAACATCTAATATACATAAGAACAATAATTAGTATTTCACTGTATCTACTTTCATATCCAAAATAAAATTAATAACTGAAGCAGATTTTTAGATTAATTTATTTCATCCCCTTTCCCTTCTGCCAGTATTTTCCCAAGAGATTTGACTTGATTCTTCCTTTTTACTTGCTTACGTACCCTAGTAATTACTAGTAATTACTATGCAATGTTCTGAATAAATCTATGAAAATTAAATAATGTCATTAAACTTACTACTGATTAATATTGCAAGTTCTAGTTAAGGATGACTGTCTCCTAAAGAAAATAACCTATTTTGAAATCTTATTTGTAATATAATCCATAATTTAGAGCTACTGTAAATAAACCACTTTTGAATTTAATCAAGATTAATCTTGTCACTGTAGTCTTATGCACACCTGATGGACAATTCATCAATAATTAATCTAAAAAAGATTCCCAGTTGATGAATCCAAACTGAATTTTTCTTTCTAATTAGTTCACTGTAGAAATGGGTATTTCCTACTGTCATTGTATAGTCTTGAATATGCATAAAAGGATACTGATTAAAATTACATGACTTGCTTAGAAGGCTTAACAATACTGAATGGTGGTAATTGGGCTAAATTTTGTATGCCTGGATTCATTCAATGAAGTCTTTCCTGTGCATTTAAAATAACATTCAATTTCCAAAGCCCATCTATATGTTGTACAACTCATACCTCAAGAATCTCGTTTTAAATAGTGAGTTACATTTGCAAGGGCAAAAAAAGACCATTTATTAATAGTTTATTTTAAAAAACTAATAAATACTTGATACCAAAGAATATATCTAATGTATAAAAAAGTTATGGAGCATAATCAATGGATGTAACAACTGGCTATTCTCCTTTCTTGTCTCTTACAGTGGACATTTTCTTGTATTTCTCCTGTTTGGTGCAGGAGTGGGGATGTGGCTGAACAAAATTTTGGAGAGGTAGCTTGCTCTCATTGCCTCTGATCTCTGACTCTTAATCACTGCTTCTGCCTCCTGCCTCTTTTTGTTTCCATGTCCACATACAGAATCTGACCACCTCACAATTCCTGCAATCAATGTCAAAGATCTAATCACACATCAAGGCCTGTAGATATGAATCTGACTTAATCATTTTGATTCAATGTCTACTTTCTGAGCCAAACTATGAATCCCAGGGAGATAGAATCACAGAGTATCAATATGCCTGCAGGGGCCACATCCTGGGGATTGGGAGAGGCTCCCAGAGAAGGAGTTAACTGAGTAGAATGTCTTAAGTTTTCTGCAATAAAATTGCCATTTCCCATTTCCTGGTGCTTTCCCTGCAGCAATTACTCCTAGATGAAGAAATAGAATGCTCTGCTTTTATTCGGGTTTTAGCTTTAAAGCAGATATTGGATATGGAGGCAGCAATTACTTCTAGATGAAGAAATAGAATGCTCTGCTTTTATTCGGGCTTTAGCTTTAAAGCAGATATTGGATATGAGTATTATTATAACGATCAGATATTTTGTTCCAGATATGATTTCTCTTGAAAAAAAGCAGCCTATCCACTTCTTAATTGTAGAAGGTGCTAGATTGTTGGGCACCATCTGATTATTGGCCATCTCTTTCCAACAACAAGTTCTGGAGGATGGTGTTGAATATTCTCTAGTTTTCTAGCATGTTCCTTTAAGGTTCATCCTAAAACTTGAAAGCTGCAGAGAAGAAACTAGCTAGGTTGTACCTACTTGGATCCATCCTATCTTTTGATTTTTTTTTTCATATTTAATTAATTTATTTGTTCTATTTAGGCTTACATGATAACAGAGTGCAATTTGATTCATCGTACATAGATAGAGGATAACATATCAATTCTCTAGTTGTAAGTTATATGCAATCACAACATATATGCAGTCATACATAAAGTTAGGGCTATGATGACCATCATATTCCACCACCTTTACTGTCCCCAGGCCCCCTCCCCCCCTTACACCCCTGTGAACAGAGTTCCTCCATTGTTCCCATATCGTTTCCCACATTATGGATCAGCATCCACTTATCAACGAATACATTTGGCATTTGGTTTTCTGAGATGGGCTTACTTCACTTAGCATGATATTCTCCAACTCCATCCATTTACCTGCAAATGCCATAATTTTATTCTCTCTTATTGCTGAGTAATATTCCATTGTGTATATATACCACAGTTTCTTTATCCAGTCATCTATCAAAGGGCATCTAGGTCGGTTCCACAGTTTAGGTATTGTAAATTGAGCTGCTATAAACATTGAAGTGGCTGCAGCACTGTAGTTTGCTGTTTTTAAGTCTTCTGAGTATAGACCGAGGAGTGGGATAGCAGGCTCAAATGGTGGTTCCATTCCAAGTTTTCTAAGGAATCTCCATACTGCTTTCCAGATTGGTTGCACCAATTTGCAGTTCCACCAGCAATGTATGAGTGTGCCTTTTTTCCCACAACCTCGCCAACACTTACTGTTGTTTGTATTCTTGATAATTGCCATTCTGAAAGGCGTGAGATGAAATCTTAGGGTAGTTTTGATTTGCATTTCTTTGATTGCTAGAGATGTTGAACATTTTTCCATATGTCTGTTGATGGATTGTATATCTTCTTCTGTGAAGTTTGTATTCAGTTCTTTGGCCCATTTATTGATTGAGTTGTTAGTTTTTTTGGTGTTAAGCTTTTTGAGTTCTTTATATGTCCTGGAGATGAGTGCTCTATCGGGTGTGTGTGGCAAAGATGTGTTCCCAGAATGTTGGCTCTCTGTTCACTTCATTGATTATTTCTTTTGCTGAGAAGAAGCTTTTTAGTTTGAATCCATCCTGTTTGTTGATTCTTGATTTTACTTCTTGTGCTACAGGAGTCTTGTTAAGAAAGTATGGTCCTAATCAGACATGATGAAGATTTGGGCCTATTTTTTCTTCTATTAGACGTTGGGTCTCTGGTCTGATTCCCAGGTCCTTGATCCACTTTGAGTTGAATTTTGTGCATGGTGAGAGATAGGGGTTTAGTGTCAATTTGCTGCATATGGATTTCCAGTTTTCCCAGCACCATTTGTTGGAGAGGCTATCTTTTCTCCAGTGTACGTGTGTAGCTCCTTTATCTAGTATAAGGTAACTGTATGTAAGTGGGTTCGTCTCTGTATCTTCTATTCTATACCATTGGTCTCCATGTCTATTTTGGTGCCAGTACCATGCTGTTTTTGTTACTATAGCTTTGTAGTATAATTTAAGGTCTGGTATTGTGATGCCTCCTGCTTCACTCTTCTTGATAAAGATTGCTTTGGCTATTCTGGGTCTCTTATTCTTTCAAATGAATTTCATGATTGTCTTATCTATTTCTATAAGGAATGATGTTGGGATTTTAATTGGGATTGCATTGAATCTATACAGCACTTTGGGAAGTATGGCCATTTTGACAATATTGATTCTGCCTATCCAGGAGCATGGGAGATTTTCCCATCTTCTAAGGTCTTCTTCAATTTCTTTCTTCAGTGTCTTGTAGCTTGCATTGTAGAGGCCTTTCACCTCTTTTGTTAAATTGATTCCCAGGTATTTTATTTCTTTGAAGCTATTGTGAATGGGATAGTTTCCTAATTTCTCTTTCAAAGGGTTTATCACTGATGTATAGAAATGCAATTGATTTGTGGGTGTTGATTTTATATCCTGCTACTTTGCTGAAATCATTTATTAATTATAAAAGTTTTCTGGTAGAATTTTTTGGATCCTCTAAGTATAGAATCATGTTGTCCGCAAATAATGATAGTTTGAGTTCTTCTTTTCCGATTCCCTTTCGTCTGTCTAATTGCTCTGGCTAGTGTTTCTAGGACTATGTTGAATAGCAGTGGTGAGAGAGGGCATCCTGTCTAGTGCCCATTTTCAGAGGGAATGATTCCAATTTTTCTGCATTTAGGATGATGTTGGCCTTGGGTTTAGCATAGATAGCTTTTACAAAGTTGAGGTATGTTCCTTCTATACAAAGTTTTTCTAGTGTTTTGAGCATAAAAGGGTGTTGTATTTTGTCAAATGCCTTCTCTACATCGATTGACAAAATCATATGATTCTTATCTTTAAGTCTATTGATGTGATGTATTACATTAATTGATTTCCATATGTTGAACCAACCTTGCATCCCTGGGATGAACCCCACTTGATCATGGTGCGCTATTTTTTGATATGTTTTTGTATGCAATTTGCCAGAATTTTATTGAGAATTTTTGCATCTATGTTCATCAGGGATATTGGTCTGAAATTTTCTTTCTTTGATGTGTCTCTGTCTGGTTTTAAAATAAGGATGACACTTGCCTCCTAGAATGAGTTTGGAAGGGCCTTTTCTATTTCATGAAATAGTTTGAGGAGAATTGGTATTAGTTCTTCTTTGAAGGTCTTATAGAACTCAGCTGAGAATCCATCTGGACCTGGGCTTTTCTTGGTTGGAAGGCTCTTGATGGCATCCTCTATTTCCTTGCTTGAAATTGATCTATTTAAGTTGTGTGTGTCCTCTTGGTTCAATCTGGGTAGGTCAATGCCTCTAGAAATTTGTTGGTGTCTTCAGGGTTTTCTATTTTACTGGAGTATAAATTTTCAAAATAGTTTCTAATTATCCTCTGTATTTCAGTAGTGTTTGTCATGATATTTCCTTTTTCATCTCGAATTTTAGTAATTTGGGTTTTCCTCCTCCTCCTTTTTGTTAGGGTGGCTAAGAGTTTGTCAATTTTGTTTATTTTTTCAAAGAACCAGCTTTTTGTTTTGCCAATTTTTTGAATTGTTTCTTTTGTTTCAATTTCATTGATTTCAGCCCTGATTTTGATTATTTCCTGTCTTCTACTTCTTTGGGTGTTGATTTGTTCTTCCTTTTCTAAAGCTTTGAGATGAAGAATCAATTCATTTATTTGTTAACTTTTACTTCTTGTAATGAATGAGTTTAGTGCAATGAACTTTCCTCTTAGCACTGCCTTCATGGTATCCCAGAGATTTTGATATGTTGTATCAGAGTTTTCATTTGCCTCTAAGAATTTTTTTATCTCTTCCCTGATGTCTTCTGTTATCCATGCATCATTCAATAGCATATTATTTAGTCTTCAGGTGTTGGAGTAGTTTCTGTTTTTTAATCTGTCATTGATTTCTAATTTTATTCCATTGTGGTCAGATAGGATGCAGGGTAGTCTCTGTATTTTTTTGTATTTGCTAAGACTGGCTTTGTGACATAACATGTGATCTGTTTTGGAAAATAATCCATGAGCTGCTGAGAAAAGAGTGTATTCACTCGTTGTTGATGGAACACTCTCTATCTGTTAAGTCTAAATTATTGATAGTTTCATTGAGGTCTATGATTTCTTTATTAAGTTTTTGTTTGGAAGATATATCCAATGGTGAGAGAGCTGTGTTAAAGTCTCCAAGTATTATTGTGTTGTGGTCTATTTGATTCTCGTATTTGAGAAGGATTTGTTTGACATACGTAGAAACCCCAGTATTTGGGGCATATATATTTATGATTGTTATGTCTTGTAGATGTATGATTCCCTTAAGAAGTATGAAATGACCTTCTTTATCTCTTTTCACCATCTTTGGTTTGAAGTCCACTTTATTTGATATGAGGATGGAAACTCCTGCTTGTTTGCAGAATCTATGTGAGTGATATGTTTTTTTCCCATCCTTTCACTTTCAGTTTGTGGATGTGTTTTCCTGTAAGATGAGTCTCTTGAAGACAGCATATTGTTGGGTCTTTTTTTTTTTTTGGATCCAGTCTGTCAGTCTATGTCTTTTAATTGGTGCATTTAGGCCATTTACATTCAGGGTTATTATTGAGATATGATTTGTAATTCCCATCATTTTGGTTTGTTTTTTGTTTTTACCTTGAGTTGTTCTCTCTTTCAAAAGGTCTTTCCTTTAGTGTAGTTCCTCTCTTTGTAAATTTTCATTGTTGGTTATCATTTCCTCCTCGTGGAATATTTTGCCAAGAATGCTGTGTAGTGCAGGCTTTCTTGCTGTACATTCTTTTAACTTTTGTTTATCATGGAAGGTTTTTATTTCGTCATCAAATCTGAAGTTCAGTTTTGCTGGATATAGGATTCTTGGTTGGCATTCATTGTCTTTCGGGGCTTGGAATATGTTATTCCATGATCTCCTGGCTTTTAGGGTTTGGGTTGAAAAATCTGAGATACGAATTGGTCTCCCCTTACATGTAATCTGGTTCCTCTCTTGTGGCCTTTAAAATTCTATCCTTATTCTGTATGTTGGGCATTTTCATCATAATGTGCCGTGGTGTTGATCTGTTGAAACTTTGTACGTTTGGTGTGCTGTAAGCCTCTTGTATTTGATTTTCCATTTCATTTTTCATATTTGGGAAATTTTCTGATATTATTTCATTGAAGAGATTGTACATTCCTTTGGTTTGAAATTCTGTGCCTTCTTCAATCACAATAAATCTTAAATTTGGTCTTTTGATGCTGTCCCATATTTCTTGTATGTTTTGTCATGATTTTTTACCATCTTCACTGTATGGTCAAGTTTATTTTCAAGATTGTATATCTTATCTTCATTATCCAAGGTTCTGTCTTCCAGGTGATCTAGTCTACTGGTGATGCTTTCTATTGAGTTTTTGTATTTGGTTTATTGTTTCCTTCATTTCAAGTATTTGATTGTTTTTTTTTTTTTCACAATCTCTAGCTCTTTCTTAAAGTAATTTTTTGCTACTTGTAATTGCTCTTTTATCTCTTTGTTAGAATGATCAATGGTTGCCTTTATTTGCTCACCTATTTCTTTGTTGGATTGATCAATTTTTGCCTGTAATTGTTCACTTATGTCATTCTTTAGTTCACTGATGATTTTAATTATGTACATTCTGAATTCTTTCTCTGATATTTCAACAACTGTGCTGTCAATGGATTCTGTTACAGTGGTATCCAGGTTTATTTGGGGTACTTTCTTCCCTTGTTTTTTCATGTTGATTGTGTATCTTCCTTTCTTGAAATACCAATCTGAGGTATTGCGGCTTCCATCCTATAATCTTGTATTGACACTCCAGATTACCTGTGTCTCACCTTGGAGCTATTTCTGTTCCCCCAGTGTCCCCAGATGGGCACTACTGCCACTAAAGTTGGTGGTGGAGGTAGTGGATGTACCTCTAGAGGGCAGTGGGAGTGGCCTTGGCTAGGCTCCTGAGGTGGCCACTGAGGGCTGTTTTGCCCCTCTCTTGCACTCCTGCTGGTGAACAGGAACTCTGGAGCAGATCTGGAGGCTGGCCCAGGTCTCACTGGCAGGGTCACAAGCAGGAGAGTCTGTGTGCGACCCTTACAGTGAGTGTGAGCTCCCCTGGGGCTTGAGGCTAGCAGGCTCTGGTCTGCCTTCAACTGGGCACCCCTGGCATTCCCTAGGGGTGGCTTTGCACCTCCTGTCTTGCCTGACCACAGTAACTCTGGAGGGGAACTGAAGCAGGCCCAGAGCGCACTTGGGTGGGGCCTCTTCATGCTGAGATCTCTGCAGGTGACTCTTACCCTGGGTGTGCCTTCCTCTGTGGCTGATAGCCATCAGTCTCTGGTCAACCCTTAGTTGGACACCCATGGAGTTTCCTGAGGGCAGATCTGGGCCCTCTGCAGCTCCTGCTGGTCCACAGGAACTCTGGAGGGGAACTGAGGTGGGCCCAGGCCACTCTTGGGCAGGGCTGCCTCACCTGGGGTCTCTGGAGTGACTCTTACCCTGAATTTGGGCTCCCCAGTGGCTAGCGGGTAGCAGTCTCTGGTCTCCCTTTGTCTGGACACCCATGGAGTTTTCTGAGGGCGGATCTGGGCCCTCTGTGGCTCCTGCTGGTCCGTAGGAACTCTGGAGCGGAACTGGAGTGGACCCAGGCTGCCCTTGGGTGGGGTTGGCTCTCACTGGTGTCTCTGGAGTGACTCTTGTCCTGAATTTGGGCTCCCCAGTGGCTAGAGGTAGCAGTCCCTGGTCTCCCTTTGGTTGGACAACTGTGGAAGTTCCCTGAGTTTGGTCTCCCCAGCGGCTAGTGGCTAGCAGTCCCTGGTCTCCCATTGGCTGGACACCCATGGAGTTTCCTGAGGGCAGATCTGGGCAGTTACTTGTTTTTGTCTTGTGTCTCCTATGGCTCCTTCTATTCCACCCTGCTACAAATCCAAGAATCTGAAATGAGCTTGAGGGGATGGCGTTGATAATAAAGATGTTTCCTTCTGATGATCCAACAAACAGAAATATTCCTCACTGGTCAAAAATGAGGTGCTGCACAGCAGACTTGGAGGGAAAGGCCTTGTAGATCACCCCAGGGGAGTCTACCTCTTGGACATCCAGGAAGTACACGTAGCCATCCACAGTCCCCACAGCAGCTGAGTGGGAGGAGGGAGAGCAAGCCAGTGCTGTGGTCTGTTAACCCTTTTCCCTGCCAGGGAACCAAACTGTAAGGGCAACAAGATCACGATCACGGCGGCAGCAAACTATGCAAGTCATGGGAGGCTTTATTCAGTAGCAGGATTCATCTGTGGAGGTGGTGGACCCATATTCAGAGTGGAAAATGAGACCTATCTTCTGATATTTTTAAATATTGGGAAGAAAAGCTTTTGTCTCCATCCATGCCTCACTCCAAATTCCAGTGCACTAGATACCTTTATTTAGAGTATAATGAGGTATACATAGTGGTTATGTCATAAAATTTTTAGATAAAGAGGTGGGTTTTTTTTTTATTATTTTTCAGATAATTTTGTAGTCTTTAAGCATAGAACAAAGTGTCATTTTTTCTTTCCAGAATAAATTGATTTAAGGTGTCCTGCATTATCCTGCCAACTCTGTCTCAAGGCTTTATGGGGATGTGACAGACCCAGTAGCAGAGAGTTATTTTAATTCTTACTTAATATACAGGAAACCTGGCAGTTTCTCTTTGTGCTGTTATTAATGTCCCTCTAGCACTACAGGGGGCACAGCTGCTCAGAGCTTGGACTCTGTGTCCTGTGCCACACAGGCATGGGCTTGAATCCTGGTTCTATCTCTTTCCATTTGTGTGATGTTGATCAATAACTAGGGCTCTTCAAATTAGAGTTCCATTTAAAAAAATGTAATAGACTTACTCTGGGTTATATTAAAGATGATAAAGGGCTTTCTACAGGATCTCAAGTCTGATTAACATTCCAAAGGAATAGACAACATTTACTGAGTGATATGCCCAACTTGATTCTATGCACTTTACATAGTCAACAAATCCTTATGACAATTTGATGAAGAAGGTAGTACTCTTCTCCCATTTTAGAGATTAGAAATTTGAGGCACAGAGAGGTTCAGAGGTTTGCCCAGGACAGCAGTGAAAAATCCAAGCAGATCGGCTAACATTGATGATCTTAACACCATCTTGTGCAGGCAGCTCAACAAATGAGTTATTCATATTAATGTTAATGTTGTTTGTTGTTGCTACTTGGAAATTTGAGCATTCTGTACTTATACTATAGCATCATTAATTAATTAGGGAAAAAGCACAGTTTTCCAAAGGGATGATGAAGGACTTACCAAGGGTCACTTAGGGCAGCTGCAATTGGCTGGCAGCAAGGCTGAGAGCACGTGGTCTAGGATCCCAGGCTGGGCTATTTTCTGTCTCCTCTATGTGTTTCATCTTCTAGTGGGCTAGCCTGGACTTCTTCATACTTGTAGTGTTAGGGCAGCCAGAAAGGACAAGCCTCTGCTTGTGTCATATTTGCTAATGTCCTGTTGGCCAAAGTGAGTCACATGGCTAAGCTCAGTGTCAATGTAGTCTGTCTACCAGGGCATGGATTTGTCTTTGGGAGAACTGTTAAAGCAATTTATCATAAGGTGGGTTCATTTGTGTGTAGACCACTCACAATATTTAATTAATTTCTTATGAAATGAAAATATAATATGTAGCAATTTAGCTGAATGTACTTTACAAATAAATGTTTTATAGAAATTACTAAGGAGACCTGAATATTATGTAATGAGATGCCTTGGTGTTTCCCATAGATACATTATGGAAATGGAGAAAAATAATGACCTCGGTCAAAAAACCCTTCTGTTTCATAGTTTGCTTACAGATTAGAGAAGTACAAGGTACTGCCACATCAGATTCTACTCAATAGCCCCTCTTAGGTTTTCATGGAGTCAGAGACTGACAGCTGCTCATATATCTGGGTGGAATCAAGTATGAAAGACCAAAGACTGGCTTATGGCACTCTGAATGTGAAGCTGACCATGCAGTGTGCCTGGGTAGAGAGAGAGACTGTTATGTAACATGGGCTTTTAAGTTTGTTTGAGTTGATACTATATTAGGAATCAGTTATCATCAGTTAGTAACACCTGAGCATTTTAAAATTTTTTTTAGTTGTAGATGAACACAATACCTTTATTTATTTTATGTGGTGCTGAGGAACGAACCCAGTACCTCACACATGCAAGGCAAGTGCTCAACTGATTATGCTCAGCCCCAAACCTGAGCATTTTTAAAACGAGAAAGCTACGAAGCAGATCAATAGATAAAGCATAACTGGATTGTGAAATAACAGGAAATTTAACTTATATTACCTAACATAAGAAAGCACTAGGTTTATTACTCCACAAATATTATTTCATCTAGGAAGTTGTTAATACGAATATCAGTATCTGTTTCATCAACCGATCTTTATTTCATCAAAAATCACCTCTATAGGTTAAGTACTGATTGTGTTAGGTATGAAATAAAATAACTTATATTTTAAAGCTGGCAGTTCAGTTGGTCAAAAGACAACACATTGAGAATTGAGATTCTTGCTTCTTTATACTATTTTTTTAATGTGGTGCTGAGGATCGAACCCAGTGCCTCATATGTGCTAGGCAATCACTCTACTGCTGAGCTACAATCCCAGCCCCTTTTACTTCTTTAATTATGTTCTTCATCAAGGAAATTGATTACATGAGGAATCAGTTGGAACCATTCATTTAATTTGGGCTTTACCTTTTCCATCTTTTAGTCCACTTTTTTTTTTTTGAACAAATTTTGAAATACAAAGTTGCAATGTTCTCAGTCTCTATTCATGGTCTTAGGTTTACAACACTTGGTAAGAAAAAATAAAACCTTTAATTTGTTTATATCAAACATTTAGCTATGTTTAATTAGGTATCTAAATACTAAAGCTGTCCCTTTTCTAAATAACTTTTAAAATTTAACCTTAAATATTTCCCTTCTAACTTCATAAGTTGCCCTTTATTTGAGGGTAGATCCTTCCTAAGTTAACTTCCCTGTCTTAGTGGTCAAATACAGATCTTAGTCTCTTACCCTTCATTCCTCACTTCTGTCTTTTTCTTTTTTAATTTTATTTTTTAATTAATTAATTTATTCTATTTAGATTTACATGATAGCAGAGTGCATTTTGATTCATAGTACACAGATGGAGCACAACTTTTCATTTCTCTGGTTTTATGTGATGTAGAATCACAACATATATGCAGTCATATATAAAGCTAGGGCTATGATGTCCATCATATTCCACCATCTTTACTGTCCCCATGCCCCCTCCCCCTTCCCAACCCTGTGACCAAAGTTCCTCCATTCTTCCCATGTCCTTCCCCACATTATGGATCAGCATCCACTTATCAAAGAGCACAATCCACATTTGGTTTTCTGAGATTGGCTTACTTCACTTAGCATGATATTCTCCAACTTCATCCATTTACCTGCAAATGCCATAATTTTATTCTCTTTTATTGCTGAGTAATATTCCATTGTGTTTATATACCACAGTTTCTTTATCCATTCATCTATCGAAGGGCATCTAGATTGGTTCCACTTGTGACTGAGCTGCTATAAACATTGAAGTGGCTGCGTCACTGTAGTATGCTGTTTTTAAGTCTTCCAGGTATAGACCAAGGAGTGGTATAGCTGGGTCAAATGGTGGTTCCATTCCAAGTTTTCTAAGGAATCTCCATACTGCTTTCCAGATTGGTTGTACCAATTTGTAGTCCCACCAGCAATGTATGAGTGTGCCTTTTCCCCCCACAACCTCGCCAACACTTATTGTTTGTATTCTTGATGATTGCCATTCTGACGGCGTGAGATGAAATCTTAGGGTAGTTTTGATTTGCATTTCTCTAATTGCTAGATATATTGAACATTTTTTCATATGTCTGTTGATTGATTGTATATCTTCTGTGAAGTTTCTGTTCAGCTCCTTAGCCCATTTATTGATTGGGTTGTTTGTTTTTTTGGTGTTAAGTCTTTTGAGTTCTTTATATATCCTGGAGATTAGTGTTCTATCGAATGTGCTTGTGGCAAAGATTTGTTCCCAGAATGTAGGCTCTCTGTTCACTTCATTGTTTCTTTTGCTGAGAAGAAGCTTTTTAGTTTGAATCCATCCCATTTATTGATTCTTGATTTTACTTCTTGTGCTATAAGAGTCTTGTTAAGGAAGTAAGATCCTAATCCGACATGATGAAGATTTGGGCCTGTTTTTTCTTCCATTAGGTATTGGGTCTGAAATGCCCCTTATGGTCTTAGATGAAACACCGTCTGCCCTCAACCCACTTTTCTAATCTCATCTTGTTTTCTGTCATTCATCAATCTTCAGCCACACTGGCCTCCATGTGACTTCTTAAAAATACCAACTCTATTTCCCTTGCAAGAACCATATACGAACTTCCTTTCCCAGGATATTCTTCTTTCAGACACCCCATGGCTCTATCTCTTGCATCCTTCATGTCTCAGTGCAAATATATCATGTATAAAATAAACCACCTTCCTCTGATACACCTTTCCCCCTTAGTTTTGTTTTTTTCCCTTTGACCAACTTGATATTTGTTTGTTGTGTATATCCACACACTCTAGGAAGCTCCATGAAGGTAATAACTGTTTTATTCACTGCTCTATTTCCAGAGCCTAAAATAATGCTTAGTATATAATATGCATTAATTACATATTTTTGAACACATGAACACATGAATTGCTCCAATTTGAGCCATGTAGTAGATTACCTTTCATTTAATTTCTAATGCAACTATTTGTCTGCCTTCGTGTTAATACTGCTTTTTTGTGTGACATCATTTGGTTTTCTATGTACTTAGTTAGCTTAGGTTAAATTAAGTAGATGTAGTAGAAAATCCTCAAATTCTAGAAACGTCTAACAACAAAAATGTGCTTCTTGCTGTGTTCTTTTCTACTTCAAGATGACAGGGTTTTTTCCCCCCATTTTCCCTTTTTTTAGGCCCAAGGATGAAGGAGCTGTCTTTAGCTGGGATATGCTGACCTCATAGCAGTGGGAAAAGAATGAAGAGAAATATTCTGTGATGGCTCTTAAGACTTCCGAACACAAGTGGTTGTGCTACTTTTCCTCCATTCCATTGGACAAAGCAGACCACAAGCCATCCTTAAAGTCAATGATTGGGAAAACCCACTCCTCCTAAAGAGAGAGATTAGGAAGACTAAGCAAATGTTTCTGAACAAATCATCTGTCTACCTCAGTATCAGCACTTCTTTCCCAAGTCTCTGTGGAATGACACCACCCCTTTCAACATATTTAAACTGTCAGGTGACGTCCTTTTGGAGACACCTTTCCTGGAGCATGTTTCTTTCAATGTGGACTCTGGACTCTAGCCCTGAGACTCCTTGAGTTATACTAAATAATTTTCTATCATCCTGGGAACTCTCTGTCTCTTCTTTCCTACATTTGGGCTCCTGCCTCCCGGTCTTTCTCCTTCTCAGCATTCTTTCCCTAATTTTGATGGAACACATTCTCCAGTTGCTGCCCAAGAAAAAATTCTCCCTCCAAAGTCAATATTTGAGAACTTTTATTTGGTACATATCTTTATCTGCACACCTGATTAATTATGCCTATAGGTTATAAGTGATTGCACCTGTAATATTACCTAACCATTATCAGTTCTAGGCTGCACATGATTTTGCTTGAGTATTTTGAAGGTATTGTTCCATATACTTCTAGTAACCAAAGTTAAGCTCTTGGGGCAATTCTGATAATAGAGTTTGTATGTTTTCCTCTCATCTCACCTTCAAATGCTTTTAGTTTTGTTTTTTCTTTATCAGTGGGTTTGTTTGGAAATATAGAAGAAAGGATTCTGTTTTTTCTAGATATTTGTAGATATTTCAAGTAGTAAGAGGTTTAATATAGTTAAGTTTATGCACCTTTGGAAAACTGGGAAGTGAAGGTAAGTGCAGATCCTCAGGAAGGTAGAAGCTATGGATCTAGATACCCTCCAAAATGCAAACTCTTGTTATTAAAATTCGACTTAAAGCTTCCATCTATCTACTACAAAATTATAACCCCAATTTCATTTGATGCCATCTAGCTGTTTTTATACCACAGTTATCAATGCCAGATTATTAGACTATACATAAGAAGGAAAAAGCAGGAGAAAAAGTTTCATTGACTGATGTTCAATGCCAGGTGCTTTGCTATGTACTTTACTTTTTATTGGTATATAATTTATAGACCATAAAGTTCACCTTTCTGATGTGTAAAATTTGATGGTTTCTAGTATATTCACAAAGCTGTGTAATTTAATGTGCATTTTTAAAAAACTTCGTGTTATTTATTTCTATCAGTCTAAACTCTCTAACATCATTTTCCTGAGGAGCACAGAAAATTAGCCTCAGAGAGACTAAGTAGCTTGTCCAAACCCTCCTATGTGGGAAGGATGGAATCAAAGTCTGTTGTGAGCCATCCTTGAGCTGTGTGTGGACTGCCAAAAGCACATCATAGCCTATTGAATAGGAGAATCTGTTGTCTGGGAATGACCAGTGGACATTTCCTCTGGTTGACTGCTCTGACTCATTGTGAGCCCTATTCAAGTTCTGCCAAATTTCCCACACAGCACCGGAGACTGGGTGACCTGCTATAGCCACACAGACCCTCTGAGATGGGTGTGACCTGCCAAGATGCCAATCAACCTGTTGACTGCAAGATATTATGCAGCAATATTCTGCCCTTGAAACCTTATCACTGCCTTTGAGATACCCCCTTAAATAAACCACTGAAGCCATTTTCTCTTGCCTAGTTCAGCTCCTACATGGACTAGATGTATCAGGTGCTCCAGCCTTTTGAAAACTATAATTCTGACTTTGTCTTTTGTTCTAGACTTTAATTTCTCAGGTGGTTTACACCCTCCTCTGCAGGAAGAAGACCCTCCCACCCAAGGAGACTCTGGTCATCTCCCCATAGAAGTCTGTCTTCCAAGTCCAAACTTTCCCACTTTATCTTGCCACTTAAGAAATGGTGAAGCTGGGTGCAGTGGCGCACGCCTGTAATCCCAGCACTTTGGCAGGCTGAGACAGGAGAATTGCAAGTTCAAAGCCAGCCTCAGCAACAGCGAGGCACTAAACAATTCAGTGAGACCCTGTCTCTACGTAAAACACAAAGTAGGGCTGGGGATGTGGCTCAGTGGTCAAGTATCCCTGAGTTTAATCCCTGGTACAAAAAAAAAATGAAAAAGAAATGGTGAGTTTTAATCATGTTCTTGATTATAACCATGAGCTATGAGTTATTAGTTAAACTCTATTCAGTTCTAACAGAAAAAATAATAGCTACCTTCACACTTTTACATTTCTATTGAACTATTTTTTTGAGCTCCTTTACATATATTACTCAACTTTATTCAAAGGGATATGATGAGAATTTAATATGTAGCACTAAGCAAATGCATTAAAATTTATATCTATGTAAATTAAATAAAATATAATGAGCTAAATTTCATGTTAGTTGGATCATCCAAAATGATGTTCTCATTTCTCCTCCTGGAGGATCATAGGTCAGGGACCTTGTATTCTTTCACAAACCTCTCCTAAAACCGTGCTGAGAGTGAAGAGCTCTGATTTTACTAAAAAGGCTTGGAGTGTGGACTAAAAGGTTTCAGAATATAATACTTAGTGTAATCTTTTCTTTGATGATAACTTTTATACATTTTATAGATAATCCCCTGATATTACCTTCTGAGAGTTTTATTTCAAAAACTCCATGTTCATTTGTTAATGTGTGTTATTGAGGAAAGAGCACATAATCCCAATGCTTATGTGAGGTGCACCACTATTTCCTAGACATATTGAAGTCATGGAAACAGGAATTAGAGGTGCCAGTGCTGTATTTCATGTATCTGACCTATGGCCTTATTTCTGTTTTTGATGGGACTACTTATGTCATCAGTATCCTCTATCAAAAAATATCTACCAGAGAGAAGTAGTACTCCCATCCCCGATCTGGAAAGAAAAATGATTAGAGTAGATGTTATCAAGGAAAACAGACAATTTTCTGCCTTAACTAAGCTTATAATAGGAATTGAGCCACAGCAGCAGCTCTTTAACACAGTCCTCAGATGAGCAGCATCAGAATTACTGGGGAACGTCTTAGAAGTGGGAATTCATGGTTGGCTCCCGGAGTTACTGAATCAGAAACTAAGGGAGGTGTTAAACAGGCTGATTTGACAAGTTCTGCAGCCTGGTCATTCTGATACCTGAAAAAGTTTGGGTTTTTTTTTTTTTTTTTCTGTTGAGAAATATGAAGATAATAAACACAAAAATAACAAATAATCATATAAAGACCACAATGCATTTAAATTATGTTTGAGTAGTATTTTACAATACAATTATAACTAACCCTAAAAGGAACTCAGGATATAGTCTATTCCAGCCTTTGTGTGAAGTCAGGGAAATGTATAAACAAGAGAATCTATTTCTATGCTCTTGCTGAGTATTGGAATGAAACAGCTCCATTGCTACCTTGCCTACCACTTATTTATTTATGTATTTATTTTGAGATAGAGGTCTCACTATGCTGACTAGGCTGGACTCTAACTCCTAATCCTCCAGCCTCAGCCTCTCAGTAGCTGGGATTGTTGGTGTGTACCACAATCCCTGGTTCCCCATATCTATCTAACACCAATTATCATGTAGATTAGAAAAACCCGATTAAGACCTAATTTAAACACATGAGATAAAAATCACAAGAAAAACAAGGGTGCTAATTATGACTGTATTTTATTATATGATAATAACTTCTTCCTCATATATACTACTGCCTTTTATATTTTTATTTATTCTCTTGGAGAACATTCAGTGTGCCTCCATGTGAAAATATTTTATGGAAATGGATATAGACTAATTATACTTATTTTAGTGATTGTTAAAGTGAAATATTGGTGACCCAAAAGTAGAAATTTCTGAGAGGTTATCCAAACTATATATCATGCCAGACTTATTTAATGTATTTATTAAATTAAAATGTTTTCATTTATGCATCTTCCAAAAAAACAAAAAAAGGATATGGAGAATAAGTTACTTATAAAGTCCCTGCAATTAACCAATATTAACACTTCACATATAATCTTCTGATCTTTTATCTGGGCATTTTGATGGTATTTATAATTTTGTATTCTTTGGTTATTTGACCCAGATTCTATAACATAAATATTTTCCTGTTATTAATATTTTCTTATGCTATTAAGAAATCTTCACAATTGTCATTTAAGACAATTACATAATATGCCCCATATACATATACCATAATTTACTCATGTTTCATAATTTGGTGGGGAATTAGAACTATTTCCATTTCCTCTTTTTTTTTCTTTTTTGTTTTTTTGTTTTTGCTATTATGCATAATTCATGAATGAACATCTTTGCACATAGGTTTATGCCTAATGTTCTGGCCATTCCACTGGATAGTTTCTCAAATATAGTATTATTAGGCCCAAGATTATGAATATTTTTAAAGCTCTTAATATTCAAGTCTATTTGTTCCTCCAACAAGGTTGCATTAATTTCCATACGCATCAGCTGTTCCTAAGGGGGTCTCTTCATCCACCTTCAGCAGCGATGTTTCCACCTTGTTTTAGTCATAAGCAAACTAAATTATTTCTGTTAGCTTAATATGTATTTACATCAATAATAATTAGGTCAAGCATACATTAAAATGTTTATTGTCATTTGTATGTGTTTTTCTAAGAACTCTTATATTCTTTCTCCTTTTATCTATTAGCATCTGAATGCTTTTTTACTGATTTTATGAGTTTTTCAAATATTTCTATCTATTAAAGAATATTAAAGCCGGGTGTGGTGGCACATAACTGTAATCCCAGCACTTTGGGAGGCTGAGAGCCTCAGCAACAGCGAGGTGCTAAGCAACTCAGTGAGACTCTGTCTCCAAATAAAAACACAAAATAAAGCTGGGGCTGGGGCTCAGTGGTCGAGTACCCCTGAATTCATTCCTCAGTACCAAAAAAAGAAAAAGAAAAGAATATTGAAATTTGGACCTATATTAAATAACACTATTAAAAAACATGAATACTAAAATATAACCCTAGGAAAATTTTAATGCAAAGCCTTATTTACAGCAAGCATCTTTGCCAGACTCCGTAGTGGATGGCCCACCCTGCATTCTGTGTTCAATTCAAAACACTTCACCTATGAGGCCTCCCTCTCCCTAAACCTCTGTTATAATCCCCCACCAAGACCTGTCCTTTTTGTCTTCTCAGCATCTGGATCCATCCACCTTACTTCCCTGGTCTAAGCCATTGTCAACTACCAGCTGGGCTATTGCAAGCACCTCCTAATTCCTGGAATTATATCTGGTCCCAATTTAAGGGAAGTCTAGTAATATCCTCTTTGTTATAGTTTAGATCTCAAATGTCTCCCGAAGGTCATGTGCTAAAGAAGGCTTGGTCAGCCACCTATGGCACTATCGGGAAGTGGCAGAACTTTTAGAAGGTAGAACTCATGGGAGGAAGTTAGGTCATTAGGGCATATTACTGAAGGGGATAATGGGGCCCCATCCCTCCTCTCATTCTCTTTGCTTCCCAGTGGCCATGAGGTGAGTGGTTTGCACTACCACAAGCTCTCTGCCTTGGTGTTCTGCTTCACTATGGACCCAAAAAGTCATGGGGCTAACCAACCACGCATGAATCCAAAACCATGATCCAAAATAAATCTTTCCTCCTTATAAGTTGCATATCTCAGGTATTTTATGCCAGTAAGGGAAATCTAGTGAATACACCTTCCCTCTGTTCAAGTATAAAATCTTTCAGGTGCTATATATTGTTTTACAACTTGGAAGGAGTCTAAAGTCAGGCTCCTGCCATAGTGATTGGCAGACAGTGGCTCTCTCTTCTTTGATTAGATTTCAAAAGAATGGTTCTCAAGTCCTCGAGAGAGGTATTTCTGCATTAGAAAGCTGGCAGGGGGCTTTTAAAAGGATTTATACTTCAAAGGAGAAAAGAAAGAATTTACAAACACAAATTTTCCAAAAGTAAAGTAACCTAAGAAAAGAGAGTACAGGACCTAGACTCAGGAAGCAGCCAGTCTAGGGTTCAGTCAGCTGAGGTCAATGGGAAGGTTACCTTGTCCACTGCCCGGTGTGTAGGCTGCCTACCCACTCCTCACGGGGCTTGCACGTGACTGAGATTGCTGACCAGCAGTTTTTTCCAAGGAATGGTTCAACTGGGGTGAGGTTGTGGGTGTGGGTCCAGGCTCCAGACTCCTTTATCTTCTCCACCCACAGTGACTATGTTTTCTTGCCTTCCTCCCTCCAAACTCCCTCTTTTTTCTCTCATTTTTATTTCATCTTCTTTCTCCCCTTCCCTTTAGGCTGATCATATTTAATATCCTGGAAGTTTTATTTTATTTTGTTTTAAAATGTCCCCATAAACATGTTTCCAAGAAAAGGGTCTTTGTCTTTACTTTGTCAGTCATTTCTTTGAATCTTTGTTAGTATTTCAGTAAAAGCTGGAGAGAGGGGTATAGGCCTTCAGAGGGGGTTTTGAGAGAAGGGAAGAGGTGAAGGGGCTAGTAACATTACATATAAACAGATTCATACTTTGAAATATAATCTTGGCTCATGCTCAAGAAATTAAAGCCTTCTCAGGCCCCTTTGTTTCCGTCTACCTAGCTTCTAACAGAGCTTCCTTGTCCAAAAGTGGCACCTTCTCTGTATGAACTCTTCCCAGCCTTTACAATAAATTTCCACTGTTATTTACACAATCCCATGACCTACCCCAAAATGTGTGTTCTCAATCCAGAACCCATTGCCTTCTTTCTCCAAACATTAAATATTGATTGAGAACAAGGCGTATCTGCAACAATAAAACAGAAACAATCAATCCACCAAAAACTTTACAACTTCTCAGAATTTATATTTTAACGAGAAAGAGAGAGAGAGACAAACATTAACAACAAAATAATAAGAAAACCTGGAGTAGATCGAAGGGTAGAAGCTCTGTAATAAAATTTGTCAGGGTAGGTGCTGAGGAAGGACAGAGAAGGGTAACAGTTTTAAGCAGAAGGTAGTCAGACAGGGCTCCATTAGGAAGGTGGCATTTGAATATAGACTTAAAGGAGAAGGGTTACTGGAGGAAAAAAATTCTAGGCACAGGGGATAGTATGGCAGAATTTCTCAAACTTGGCATTGTTGACACTTTGGGCTAGGTAATTCTTTGTTGTAGGCTGTTTTGTTCATTATTGGATGTTCAAAAGCATCTCTGTTAGTTATCTTTCTATTGCTGTTGCAAAATACCTGAGATAATCAGCTTAAACGGAGGAAGGGTTTATTTTGGCTCATAATTCCAGAGGTCTTAATTCAAGGTTGCTTGGTCCTGTTGCTTTGGACCTGTGATAGCACCGTATATCATGGTAGTAGTACATGTTGGGGGAGGCCTGTTCACCTGGTGGCAGTTGGAAAGCAAAGTAAAAGAGTAAAGGCAGTAGGGTCCCAATATCCCTTTATTAGGATATTAGGACACACCTCAAATGACCTAATTTCCCCTTACTAGGCTCCTATTGAAGGTTCCACCACATCCCAGTAATGCCACAGGCTGGAGACGAAGCCCTTAGCACATGTCCTTAGATATATGTCCTTTGCGGGACATATATCTAAACCATAGTACAGGCCCATACCCATTAGATGCATGTAACATTTCTTTCCCATGGCTGTAAAAATAAAAAATGTATGTGGGGAAGATGTTATTCCTGGTTGGAAGCACTAAGCTTGAGCAAAGCTTCTCATTGTAGGGTCCAATGATCCTTGGTGTAGTCTTTCAATGCCACATGGCTTATGGCTAATCCCCAGTGTGGGTCATAGTACCTGGAACACTTCTGATGCTTAATACATTTTTATTGACTGATTCTTCTCTGAGCCGCCTCCAATTTCTTCATCATCATCTGCAGAAAACAAAACAATTAGAATATTGTAATGTGTTTTCTTTTTAAACTAATAACAAGACTACTTCCTGATTCTCATGTATCATAATTATCTATCAGTCTCCTAGTCTCCCAGGCAAGTCAGGTTTTGAATTATTCTCTCTTCCTCCTTCTTAACTCAATCTTAATACCTCTCTTTCCTCTACTCAACATGATTTGTTATTCCTTTTTTCTTTTTCTTTCAGTCCCCCATATCTTTCCCTATTAGGCTTTTTCTAGTAAGACCTCTGGTGTTTGGTGTTTCTCATCGGAGGAGAGTCAATCCTGGGAATCTCAAAAAGCTTTGATGGATTTCCAGAGATAAAGAATGAGAGAGGTAAGGGAGGAAAAGGAGGAGATGGGAGAATGAAGGACGAGAGAGAGAGAGAGAGAGGAGATTATGAGAGAGAGAGAGATTATTTAGAGCAGATAATTTAGCCATGATTATAGAGAAGAAATAAGATCCTTTGTATTGGAGATAATGCTGGTGACTCATCTTTAATTTTCACTATGGCAATTAATTTGGATAAATGCATGTATTTAACATGATTTTTAGCTCTGATCCTAATTTCTAACCAATGTGGCATTACCTTTATTATCTGGCAATTATAAACCAATGAATAATAATATTCTTACCTAAAATAATATGCCTATTTTTAAAAAATCTGTAATACTTTATTTTATTTTGAATTCTCTTATTACATCTATCATTTCCTCTCTTTTATCATAGTTATTGAGCTGTCCCTCGTCTCTCTTCTCATATATTACATGAAGACAAAACCTTTATCTTTACTATCTTTATGGAAACCCCTCAACACTAGATTTTTTCAGTGAGTTTTACATTCACAGGAAACAACAGAATAGTATCAGGTAGGAACTTCTATTTTGTGACCCCAAAACATCCTAATAAATATATTTTCTTCCAAGTCCTTCCTTGTCTGATTTCTCATGTCTATGGAGCAGTCACCATCCTCTAATACAAGGCCATTTCACTTCCTGCTTCTGAGCCTCTCCCACCTCTCAGTAAACTTCTCTCCATAATGTATTCCTTCCCACTCTTTTATATTTTATCGGCTCTCTCTTTATTGGTTTGTTGATAGGTATATAAACCAATATATTTACATTATATTTATATTATTGTCTCTCCTACCTTAAAAAAAAGGAGAGGAGAACGGGGGTGCTAGTAAAGAGAAAGAGGCAGGAGCAGAGTTCACAGTGCCTTCTAACCACACAGCCCATCAGTGTAGAAATGCAACACCCTTTGTCTTCAGCTTGTGTTTTCCATGAGCTTCTTCCTCCTTGAACTCTGCTAATTTGTTGCTGCTCATCCTGTGAGCTTCACACCCAAACACTTCTTTCAAAAAGTTTGGTGCAGAGCTTTCAGGTTGAGTTAGGAACCCGTTTCCCATGTTCACATAGTGATTACTAATAAGATAGATATTTTTATTGCAGCTTTGCCTGCCTGTCTCCTGCTCTAGACTACCAGCAACGTGGAGACAGGAACTATATCCTCCAGTACTATACCCTTGTGTGACTAAATGTACTCAATGGATAGGGTCAGTGCCATAGAACTTGACTTTGAAATAAGGTAGTGTTGCATTTTGTTCTAATAAAAAGTATTTACCTAAACATTACAAGTATTCATTTCTAGGTTCCACTTAGAAACACTTCAATGTTTTTTGATAATACTTCTTATAAAATTAAGGGCCAGATTAATTTATAAGATTAACTATAACTCCAGAATTCCAAAGAAGGAGAACTTTAAAAAAGACTATTGTAAATAAGAGATTAATAAGTTATTTCTATGAATTATGGGTAGAATTTCCTGCCAGATATACAATTACATGACACTATGAATTGATAAATATGAAGCTGTCATTATTACATTGTATGCTGGGTTATTCTTGTTATAATTCTTCCTTTCTAGTAACTTCATATTCAGATTACAAATGAGTTGGTAGAATTAATATGTTTTAATACCCTTGAGAAAAAGTCACCATGTAAATAATACATAATTACTAACACAATTAGGAATTAAAATACTATCTCTAGATCAGTCTCCCAAGTTTACAAGCACCTCTTCCAGGAAAATTATAAACACATTTTTTTAAACTGCAATTAACTTTACAGAAAGATTTGGCCTATATTGTTCCCAGAATGAGAAGCAAATTGCCTCAACATATTAATATTTGATAGCTCTTCACATTGACAAAGCTAGCTTGAATTCTATTCAATTTGCTGAGACTACCTGGAACAAAATAATAAAATAAATTATCCTTTTATTTAGAGGAGGAAAAAAGTGATTAGAGAAGGCATCAAAAAAAAAAAGCAATGAAAATCTTTGATTCATATATTTACACAAACAGTAGTCCAATGGCAGGTCTCTTGACAAAGCCTGAAGCAAATGAAGCCAAGCTCTCATGTCTTCTCATACTCTCAAGCCCAGCCTTTACCCACCCCGTCCTTCCCCACCCTTCTCTTTTGCCTTTCAGATCTGTTCCTCCTGCCTAATTTCTTTGTGCTCTTTCTTTCCTGGATAAAACTTTTTTTTTTTTGGTACCAGGGATTGAACTCAGGGGTGCTCGACCACTGAGCCACATCCCCAGCCCTATTTTGTGTTTTATGTAGAGACAGGGTCTCACTGAGTTGCTTAGTGCCTTGCCATTGCTGAGGCTGGCTTTGAACTCGTGATTCTCCTGTCTCAGCCTCCCAAAGTGCTTGGATTACAGGCATATGCCACTGCACCCAGCTTGGATAAAACTCTTAAGTCATCTACAACAGCCCAATTTTCTCCTCTCACTCCACAGCTCAAAGGATCATAGTTGTCACATACAGAGAACAACATTGCTTCTGAGAATCAGATCTAACTTCATGGCATAGAAAATTGGTTCAGCTCAACCCTAGATGGGAATCAACCACTCACCTCATTTATAACTACTGTCTGAAGGGCAGGATTGCCTGGTATCTACATGGCTTAGAGATTTTAGCCTCCAAGGACTTGGTAGGGGACATGAGAGGAGAAGAACTTACAGAGAAAGAAAACTATAAGAACACCTTAGAAAGTATCATTCATATCAGATGCAACAAACCCAAGCATAAAATATAAAAGTTCCCCAATTGTAAACTGTCAAATTCTATTTAGAAAAAAGACAATACTATTGCTTTAAATGAAGACATGACAAGAATAGCTATTATTTTTAGTTCTATGTCAATTGCATTTCCAAAGACGGTAATTGATTCTTTTTACAAAAAGTTTGAACTGTCAGAAAGTTTTTATTGGTTTTGCTGAAAAATACTTAGGTAAGTCTTTTTTTTTCTTTCATCAAGATCTGTTAAATTCAGTAGAACTAACAACATTCAATATGCCTGTAAGAAGTTTATGGTCTAATTAGAAATAATCATAAGCTATAGTAGAAATATGCAGGAAAGAGTATCCATACATTCAAAAGGTATTTAGCATCACTCATTGTCATTTAATACATATGTGTGCTTTTACATTTTTAATCTCCCATCAGAATGTAGATGTTCCACAGGCAGAGATTTTGTCTCTTTTATTCACTTTTATATCATCAGGACCTAGGAATGTCTGGCGCAAATTAGACTCTCAAATTTCACATTCACGTACAAAACTTTTTGGACAAATGAATCTTCCATGGGCTTGTCATTGTGCTGTGTGCCAGGCTGTCATTCTGAGTAAAATAGACAAGAATTTCGCATTCAAGGAGCTTGTAGTAAAGAGACAGAAAACCAATAAATTTACAAATACATGGTCAAAACAATGTGATGGGAAAGAGAATACAATTCCACCTGAACTTGGGGGGACAGCATATTCAGAAAGGCATAGAGGGGAGATGTAGCCTGAGTTGTCTTGGAAGATGGACAAGAATCACTCAGGCAAGGATAACACTTCCCTATCTAGGAAATGCTTTACCACAGAGTGGAAATTGGGTGTCCAGAGGCTTAGGATTTTAAGTATCCTCGTAAGTTCAAAAAACTGTAAGAAGTTTGAGTTAGGGGGAAGTGAGCAAAAACACATTGAATGAAATGACTTAGTGCTGAAAAAGCTGCAAGGGGTTCATAGAGGCTGGGATGGGAGGTGCTGGAAGGGGAGCACCAGTTGAGCCCAGATCTGAGGCTCTGGTAATGAGCTGTACTTTTTCCAAAGGCAGTGGGACTCCAGTGAAGAGTTTATAGCAAATGACTTTTAGAAAGAGCACTTCACTTACATGTAAAATATAAATAAGGGAGCAACATATAAGCTAGATGTAGAAGTCTAAATCTGACAGTAGAGGAAGAATGGCATGGTTATTGGCTTTAAAAGATGGCTACAGCCTGGTGTGGTATTTTGTATGCCTGTCATCCCAGAGCCTCTGGAGGTTGAAGCAGGAGAATTGCAACTTTGAGGCCAGCTTCAGTGATTTAGCAAAGACCCTCAGAAACTTAGTGAGACTCTGTTTCCAAATAAAATATAAAAAGAACTGAGGATATAGCTCAGTGATAAGACACTCTGTTTCCAAATAAAATATAAAAAGAACTGAGGATATAGCTCAGTGATAAGATACTGGTTCAATTCCCAGTACCCAAAATTAATTAATTATGGTAGAATAATGGAACATAAAGTGTTTAGATTTTTGCATAGGGAAAATTTTGGAAAACCTATTTCACTGAGAATATAATATGTTGAATTTTACTTAAATTTTTTAAATAATGAATGATGACTGTGGAGCATAAAGCTGATTTATAGTTGACTGGAAAAGCTTTATTTTTATCTCAGAAAACTCCTAGGGGTCTTATTTTTGACTCTTGATCAGCATAAGGGCAGTGCTGTTTAAGGGGTATGCAGTTTAAATCCTAAACTTCCTTGGTGATACCAATTGGCATAGCCTGGCCAGCACATATGGCCATGTGTTATGGTTTATATATGAGGTGTCCCCCAAAAGTTCATGTGTAAGACAATGCAAGAAAGTTTAGAGGTGAAATGATTGGGTTATGAGAGCTTTAACTTTATCAGTGCATTAATCCCCTGATAGGGATTAACTGGGTGGTAACTGTAGGCAGGTAGTGTGTGGATGAAGGAAATGGTTAGTTGAGGGTTTATATTTTGGCTATGGTCAGTGATACTCACTCTCTCTCTCTCTCCCTCCCTGCCATCCCCCCCTTTCCTGGTGACATGTCCTGAGCTGTATTCCTCCATTATACCATGATGTTCTGCCTCACCTTAGGCCCAGAGCAATGGAGTTTGCCCTCTATTGACTGAGACCTCTGAAACCATGAGCCCCCAATGAACTTTTCCTCCTCTAACTGTTCTTGTCAGTTCTTTTGGACACAGTGGTGAAATAGTTGGTTAAAACATCGTGTGAGCATGAAACCACCGCTGGAAACTCCTGCTTGAGCAATCCTAAAGCCTAGATTCCTTGTATAGATCTTTGTGGTTCAATCTTGAAACAAAGTGTTGTCAGATCCTTGTGTGATTAATGATCCAAGGAACTTGCTTTTGGGATGCTAGCTGAACCCAGTGCTTGCCTTGGCTTTTTTTCTCTTGCTCCATTGTATCCACTGGCTTTGAGCAGAGTCATGCTTGGGTGGGGTGTGGTGACTTCAAATGTAAAACTAAGGAACGTTTCCCAGACTCTAACAGAAAGAGAAATTCTTTTCCTGTCCTTCCCATTTCTAATATTCTTTTATGATTTTAGGATTTTTCAAACAAAGGGAATCTACCAAAATTAAATCTCTTAAATTTTAATAAATGCTTTAAAAGTAAACTTTAAACACAGTAAACAAATAATTTAATTGTGGACTTTCATAATTTAATTTGGCCTGTTAAATCAAGTGTATTACTAAATATATTTAACCACCTTGAATATTTTTTCTACTCTGTTCTAGCACTAAAGCTACCTTTAAAGCCCCACAGTTTAAAGAAGTATGGTGTGGGTGGCATTAGCAAATAATTCTATTTTTAATGTACACACTTTTACTTTGCAGAGGTAATTCATCTTAGGTGTGGCATGATGTCTGACAGCCTGTGGGTCTACCTGATAGTTCTTGATTAGAGAAAAACAACTCACATTTGGAGAGTTAAAAGGCCATCTAGGTATACATCCTTTTGAACACAGAGAACAGAACTTAGGAATTCTTTGTGATGATCTGGACTCTAGTGTCACATAAACACCAGGATGGATTCTAAAAACAGAACCAGCTAGGCCCAATCCCCAGAGTCTGATTAAATCACTGACGCCTGTGGCCTGCATAAATGTTTAAAAAAATTATATCAGTTTCCTAACACACAGCTAGGATTGAGAAGTATGGAGCAAGAAAAAATGAAAACTATTTTACAAGGAGAAGCTCACTTGCACTCTGTGACCCCAGAATGAAGTGACATGTAGGACTGCCTACTTACATACTACACATGTGAGAACTAGTATAAAGACTCATCTGATGGAGAGTAAAGTTATCTTGTCTTCACATTACTGTATTTCAAAAGCATTTGAATTGTTCTGTTAGTTACTTTTTCCTTCTATTTTTGTCTAGTAATTATACAATTTAAGTTTACTTTAGGGTCCTTGAAAATCAGTTAACATGATGATTTTCAATTTGTTTTGTAGAACCCTGGGACCCCTAGTAGTGACTCAGGCATCATTTTAGGGATTGGGTAGAATTGTTGGGAGTCTAGTCTATGGATTTCCTTCGCTCCAATCAGAGCAGCTGGACTCTACCTTGCTCTCTATCTCTGTCTGAGAGAAAGAGTGAAAGGATGGATGTATAGATAGATAGATAGGTATATAGTCTTTCCTTTGGGGAAAAAAAGAAGGGATTTTTAACTTCAGAAGTAACTTTTTTTTTTTAAAAGTGTGGTGTAACATTTTGACTGTTTACGTCTTTCCCAAATTCCTATGTTGAAATCTCAACCTTCCATGTGGAGATCTTAGGATCTCCTTCCCATGTGAACATTGGGAAGTAATTAAGTCATGCAGATGGAGCCCTCCTGAATGAATTAGTGCCCTTTGTAGAAGAGAGAAAAAGGACTAGGGATTTAGCTCAGTGGTTGAGCATTTGCCTAGCATGTGCAAGGACCTGTGTTAAATCCTCAGTACCATAGGAAGGAAACAAACAAACAAACACAAAAACAGAAAGCCATCCTTCACTATGACACTGGGTCTTGCAAAGACTTTATCTTGGACTTCCCAATCTCTATAACTGTGAGACGTAAAGGCTCATATTAGCCATCAAGTTTAAGCCATGAAATCTATTGAAATATTATAGAAGCTCTGAAATATATGCTTTTCAGAATAATTGTAATAGGTCAACAAAGTCATGCTTACTTCTCTCTTTAAAGACTCAAACATTTAACATATTAACTCTTGACCTACTGGTAGTAGAAAAAAAATGAAAGACTTCCTTTGTTGTAGAGACTCCACCATGGTTGCAAAACCTCTCCAAAACTTTTCTTTGTTTGAAAGGTAGCTCCTGGTTTGTCCTTGGAAGGAGGACTATCTATTATATATCCAACTATCTATATACTCATCCATCCATCCATCCACACACACACACACACACACACACACACTTATCAGAAAATATTAACACTGATAAACATATATGTATTTGTATGTGTATATATATATACATGTTATTTAATATTTTATGTAAATAGGTGTATATATATTTGTAGACATATGCACATATGTTAAAAGTGGTTTGTGTGATAAAAGATAAAAATACATTCAATAAAAATAGACATCATTAGTTATATGGAGAAAAAAAAACAGCACCAACTAAGAAAAAAAGGAATTACTGAAATTTCTACTGCAGAAAGAATGATGACCATGCAATAGATTGAGACTCAAAATCATTTGTCACAGGGCTAGAGAGGTGCAGTAAGTAAAGAGAGAAACCAAATAGCTGACACATCCAGAAAGTGCCCACAGTGAGCATTTGGAAGGGAACTGGTGATAGGCAGTGGAGATAGGCAGTCACTAGCCCCACAAGGGGGCTCACAGTGGGTTCCTTTGCCTCCAGTGGCAATGAGAAAGGAAAAATGCAAAGTGGAGGGTGGTAAGAGGTACATTGAAGAAAAATAAATTGATGAGCGGGTTAGAGAGCAGAAAAGGCATATATAAAATAGTGCACATCATGGGTGAAAATGTACTGAAATGCTGAAAATTGCTGCCACCTCCTGGGCATTGCTTTTGCAACTGCATGTTGCCATGGTCACTTTTATTCTATGAAATAGACATTTTCATTAAATAGAATAACAATAACAACAACAACAAAACAGGGCTGATTTTGCTGTGCTTGCACACAAGGCTGGTATTAAGGGAGAACTGAGCCTATTCTAAGATCATATAAGAGATATCAGCTACTTTTCACCAGAGCCACTCAGGAAATTACACAGTAAATATCTAATTAAAGAAGAAAAACAGAACACAATGTCAGGGAAGTTTTAAAAAGGCGTCCAACTTAAGATAGGCTGGAAAAGCAATATATTATTATAATAAATATTCCTGATAAAACACTTGAAATTAGGTTGGAAATAGGTGAAAAGCTTAAACAGCTAAGAAAAAATAGTCTGAAATTTTAATGTAGTTGATTGTCTCTTGAAATTTCTTGGAACATTTTACTGTAAAAAAAAGTAACCACCACAATAAAACTACATGCATTTAAATATTCATGCCATTGCTTACACTATTTTTTCAAAACTGTCTATTAAAAATCATCTCCTACACTGAGTTACACAATTTATGTTTCATCAAAATTCAGAACACTGAGCTTTACTAAAGAGTCTATTTTCTTGGCAATGGTACATGAAGGCTTACATTTTTTTCCTGTCTAATTAGAGGATCCATATAGGAGGTGAACAGTTTGAAATAACCCCCAAAATTTTTCTCTAAGAAAACTCAACTGGCTGTATAGAAAAAACCTGGGAGCTGACAAACAGACTAAAAGGCAATTGTTTTAGATGTGTATGCTAGTACTGCTTAAGAAAGATATCTGCCATTTCAATATTTGTTGATTGCTGAATATGAGTATTAGGTTTTCTTCTTTCTTTCTTTCTTTCTTTTTTTTTTTTTTTGGTAATGAGGATTGAACTCAGGGACACTCGACCACTAAGCAACATCCCCAGCCCTATTTTGTGTTTTATGTAGAGACAGGGTCTCATTGAGTTGCTTAGCACCTCGCCATTGCTGAGGCTGGCTTTGAACTTGTGATTCTCCTGTCTCAGCCTCCCTAAGTGCTGGGATTATAGGCATGAGCCACTGGGCCTGGCTTAATATAAGGTTTTCAAATAAACACACACAGATACACACACACACAAAGACAGAGTTTTCCCACAAATCATTTGATTCCATCTATATAGTTCCTCATGTAGTAAATTATTCAAAGAAAACATGAGCTATGAACTTCCATCTCATCATCTTTCATCCTTCCCCTTCATGTGCACCTTAGCAAACATAAATTCATGGCTTGACCATTTCTCCAACTCTTCTGGGGAAATGTGCCCTTTAGAAAAAGTTAAAAAAAAAAGAATTTTCTATATACATCATCATCTTGTAAAGATAGAGGAAGCTTAAATAATATGATGGGAAATATAATTTTCTTAATTTTTATTTTATGTTCAGCTTTATCTTAATTTTCTACCTTCCAAGAATGAACACAGTTTTAAAATAAAATCTACCAATGGTGTCAATCTCATCAAAACAGTTATTTGCAGATGTAGGGATGTTTAGTTCAAATGTGGGAAAAAATGAATAGGAAGGAAATTCTATCCCTTCTAGTCTTTTCTGTAAAGAATGTTTTATTGATTGTTGGTTCTTTGTTATGATTGAAACCAAATAATGGAGGCAAGCATCTAAAATCCAACTAAATGGGTTAAGAATAGGAAAGGGTATAATACATAAACCCAGAAATGGGATAGTTAGATCTTATGTAGTCCTATTTTGAACATTTTGAGGAATTTCTACCCATTGTACAAATGCTCTTTGTACCCATGCTCTTGCCAATACCTGTTATCTTTTGTCCTTTTTTTTTTTTTTTTTTTTTTTGGTATTGGAGATTGAACCCAGGGCTGTTATATGAGTTCCTTATGTATTTGGAATATTTACTTCTTTTCATATGCAGTTGGCAAATACTTCCCATTTGGTAGGTTGTTTCTTCACTTTGTTAATTGTATCCTTTGTTGTACAGAAACTTCTTAGTTTAATTCAATTCCATTTGTCTATTTTGTTTTGTTGCCTGTTCTTTTTGTGTCATATCCAAAAATTTAAAACTCCTTGCCCAGGTCAATGTCAATAAAGGTGTCCTCTCCATTTTCTTCTAATTTTAGTTTTTTCACTTTATTTGCAATAGCCAAGATATGGAAACAACCCAACTATCTATTGTCAGATGAATAAATAGCAAAAATATGACATACATATATAATATATAATGGAATAACATGTTACTCAGCCATAAGAAAGGAAATCCCGTCATTCATGACAATATGGATGAACCTGGAAAATATTATCCTAAGTGAAATAAGCCAAGCACAGAAACCAATACTGCATAGTCACATTCATGTGTAGAATCTAAAGCATCATATTTATAGAAGCAGAGAGTAGAATGGTGGTTACCAGGGACTGGGGCATGGGGATTGGGGAAATATTGAGTCAAAAGGTACTAAATTTCAGTTAGGATGAATATGTTCCAGAGAGCTAACGGAGAGCATGGTAGCTATAGTTAATAATACAGTATTGTATATGTGAAATTTGCTAAAAGAATAGATATTAAATGTTCTCAGCCCACAGAAACACACGGTAACAAAATGACAGTAGCTTGATTGTGGTGATCATTTTACAATATGTATGTGTATCAAAGCATCACATTTTATACCTTAAACAATATAATTTTTGTCCATATACCTCAATAAAACTGAAAGAGACTGAATTATGCTCAGAATTTGTATCCAATGATGTTGAGACTATCAACAATGCCTAAGAGACATCATTTTCTGCACACTGATTGCTGGCAAATTTAGTCAAGACACTAAAAACAAAGATACTTTCCAATTGGAGATGTCAACTGAAGAAGTCAATGACTTTAGGACCAGGTTGACTGGAGGGACAAGAATTCCATTACCTGGAGAACACCCACTTTCCTTGGAATATTTTTACTTGACTGTCAATCATTGCTGCTGCTACTTGGGCTATGAAGAGATGAGATTTTGGAAAACTTTGTGCCACTGATGGTAGGACTTCTTAGATATTACCCACGGGGAGAAGAACAATAGTTAACATGAAGATTGTATCTGCCAGGAGGTTGGTGTTACAGACATAGCAGAGTATTGGAGATTAGACTGAAGCTCAAGTTGAAGGATTTGAATGCCAGGCTGGGGAAACAGGGTGTTACAATGCTAATGCATCTGAGTAGTCATACAGCCTCAGTGGCAGTGGAGACTGAGAAGTACAAATGAGTGCAATTAGTAAGGCATTTGGTAGTTTGAATTTTATTGAGAGTTGAGTTTAATCCTTAGCTCTGAAACTGTTGGTTGAAACTCTACTGGTAAAAAACCTTCTATTTAATAAATTAATATGACAGATTCATTTAGGAAATGTGGCTACAGTCAGATGCTCTATCCTGTTTCCCTCCTGATAATCTTCATCCCAAATCTCTGTCATCATTCTTTCTTTAAAATCTTCTAATATCTTTCCATTACCAGTGAGATCCTTTGGGGCCAGAACACTCACTGATAACAATAAATTGCAATGTGCTTTGAATGAGGAGGTAAGGAAGGGTTGAATACTGAAGTTTTATTTTAAACTTGAATTTAGAGAAAGATTTAACTCTTTAGAATTGTAAAGAACAATACTTTCAGTCAAACCCAGTGAACAACTGCTAATGGAACCCAAGTGCTAATAGCAGGCTTAAGGGTCTAGCCAGTAACTGGCTTCTTATTTACCTCTTAAAAGATACGAGATGCAGTTCTAGTCTTAGGAGTTACCTCGTAAATAAAATCATGCAAGGATATAAAATCCCATTTCCACAGCTTTCAAAATCAAAAAAAGAATACACATTGCTGTATTGAAATAAACTTTAGATTATATGAGTGCAAAAAGCCATTTAAGCATAAAATAGCTAGGAAGCTTAAGCAAGAGACCTGACTTTGCCAGAACTCAGAAAAGTGAAGAACAATCATTTACTTTCATTCTGTTTGCATTTAGCACACAGCAGTAGAGAAGACCAGTGAAGAATTATAGACAAAATGAGTTTCTTTCCCAGGTTTTTCCCTTCTTCACAGAGGTCAATGACAGGTTTTTATCTCCTACAAAGGAAACACATGAAAAATACCACCGAGCTCTGGAAAAATTGCATAAAGCAGCATCATAGTAAGAAAAGTCATGATTGGAATCTGAAACATAGATCCCAGTCTTATCTTTGTTATTAAGTCATTGGGTGAACTTGAGTCAACCCAGATGATCAGGAGTAATACTGATATTTAACAACAGGAAAGGGAAATGGGATTTTATAGGAAATGGAATTTTATATCCTTGCATGATTTAACAAGAAGTAGGGCTTAGGCTAATCAGATGCAGGCTTCCATTCTGTGACAATCAACAAATATACTGGACACTGGGTTTGGAACCTGGAATGGGATGGATTATCATGGTTTCTCAATCACGACAGTACTAAAATTTTAGGTGGGATAATCATTCATTGTGAAGATTGTTCTGTACATAATAGGATATTCAGCAGCAACCCACAGCCCTTGTTCTCAATCTTTACCGACTAGATGCCAGTGTCAGTATCTTCTCCTCATAACACACACACACACACACACACACACACACACAGAGGCATGCAGCTATAATTACCACAAATGTTTCTGAACATTGCTAAATATCTCTTGGCAGGATATTTCTCCAGTTAAAAATCACAGAATTAGTCTTATTTATACAATGAAACGATTCATTGACTGTTCTCCCCTCCTTGTAATCTTTCTCCAGTCTCTTCAATCTGCATGCCTTTCTCCAGCTTCTAAGTACATTATAACTTATCTTTACAAAACATAATGAACTGGTATTGCACAGATCTATAAAAAGACTAAATATTTCTGAAAATCTTTTGCTCTGACTTTTAGCACTACATTTCAGTGACTAGGATTTTGTGTAATATTCTATTTACCATTATAAAGAAGTCATAATGCTTAGTCCTTAAGTAGAAAATTAAATTGTCATATATGCCTACTTAATTTTATGGGCAGGATGTCACCTTGAAGTTTCAAACATTTACTCTTTTCTGTTTGAGAAAAAGGTAATCAAAGGCACATCACAGTGTCAGTTATCTCTATTATGTTATTTCTTTTCATTATAAATTTCCATATATGGGAGAAATTGAATCACAAAAATAATTTAAAATATCTGTGAAAAATTATTATCATTATTATTGGTGCTGGGAATTGAACCTTTGCACATGCTGAGCATGCACTGTATTGATGCACCCTGGTCCCTCTGTGAAATTATTTTGATAGTTAATCAAGGAAGAAAGGAAGAATGCAGAAAAGTGAGCCTATGATAGAGCCTAAGTTACTATGATAGAGAAAACGCAATAACAGCTCTACCAGTTATTGGCCCTTATGTTGTTTCATGCCCTAAATAAATAAATTTATATACTTCCATTTGATCAACTAATAATATATTCATTCATTCATTCAACAAATCTTAATTATATGTACACAATGCTGCAGATCCTGTTCTAAATGCTGGGAATAGAGAAGTAAGTGAAACAAGCTTTTGCCTTTACTGGAACTTACTTTTTCTTAGTAGGGAGTGAGGTTGTGATAAGAGCTATAGGAAAGAAGAAATCAGGGTCAGGGGATAGTGGTGGGTTAGGTATTACTATTTTTTAAGGTAATGGAAAGGCTCTTGGAAACACTGACATTGGAGCACAGACCTGAAGACAGTGAAGGATCATCCTTCAATGAAAGAGCTTTCCTGACAAGAAAGTATCAAGTACAAAGATTTTGAAACATTGCCATGCTCAAGAAAATGAAGGTGGTCAGTATGGCAGAAATAGGCCTGGAAAAGAGGAGAGTGATAGAAAACAGGGTGGGTTGGGGAGCTTCCAGATCCTCCAATGCCTTTGAGAATGTTGTTCAGGAAGGTAAGATAAGAAGCTTGCTCTGGTAAAATAAGAAGCTGGGCTTTTGAGCAGAGGAGAAACCATCTGGTTTAACATTAGAAGGAACTCTCTATGGAGAATAGAGCCGTAGAGCAAGACCAGATCAGCTGATGAGGTAAACATTGTAACTTCCCCAATTTCACTGATAAGACTTAGTAAATTGTACATAATAGGATATTTAGCAGCAACCCACAGCCCTTATTCTCAATGAGGCATCATGGTGCATGCCTATAATCCTAGAGGCTTGGGAGACTGAGACAGGAGGATCATAAGTTCAAAGCCAGCCTCAGCAAAAGCAAGGCACTAAGCAACTCAGTGAGACCCTGTCTCTAAATAAAATACAAAATAGGGCTGAGGATATGGCTCAGTGGTCAAGAGCCCCTGAATTTAATCCCTGGTAATCCCCCTCCTCCCCAAAAAAAGACTTAGTAAATGAACTTCTAGAAAGAAGTAAGTAAAAAAGTGGTAGAACTAAGTTTCACACTCAGGATTCATTTTCTCACCTGAAAAACCACAAGGCATATACACTCCAAAAGGAATATAAGCTCTAGAAGCCAGGGCCATGGTCACTTGGGTTATCAAAGGAGGGGAGCTAAAACCCTTCTCACAAACATTCCGAAGAGAAAAGAAGACATGGGCAATGATCCATCATCGTTATGAATTCATCAATGATTATATAGAACTATTGCCTTCTTTTCATAATTTCCTGAAATACATTTTAAGTATTCTGCTCAAATCTTTTACTTGAGATATATATGTAACTGAATACTTTAAATCTTCAGTGAGTAAAATAACTAAATGAAAAACCTATTAACCTATATATTTCTATAGAGCAAATCTATAGTGAATCTGGTTGTTTTGAATGGTAGGTCACAATACAGATCTCAATAGTAGGATAATCTAAGTTTTAGTATGTGTTAATAAAGTTTCTTGGAAACTCAGATTTAGAAAAGTATAGCATGTGTCATAATTGCTTACTTGAATTTTTTAAAGCTAAAAAATTTTATTTTTGCTTTACAGGGATTTCGAAAACAAAGGATCGAGTACTTTAGCAGAAGACATTTTTCCTTTTCAGAAAAGTTACTTCTAACAAACTCTGGATGGTAAATTATAACATTTCAGTGAATTTCGTCCAGTCTTGTGAGTCTATGAATTCTCTTCGGGGCATTTTTTTGGTTAGAACATAATGTCAATGAGAATGATACCATAGACTTGGTATCTTTCTTGACTGATGAAATTCATTCAACCTCAAGATCACAGACTTTGCATCCTTGCATTAGTTAGGGTATAGAAAAACTGATGTAATGGCTATTCAGTGGCTTAAGTAGTAAGTTTTTCTCTTTCACAGACAGTTTAGAAGTGAGAGGTCTGGGGTCAGTACAGCACATCTTCCAACCTTAACATATGGCTTTGGAGTTTTCTCCAGTCATTGCAATTCCCTAGCCAGGTAGCAAATGGGAATGAAGAAATCAGAGTATATGGGAGTTTCATATGTTCCCACTCCCATCCTGTTGCCTTAATCTTTTTCATATATCCATAACAAATTGAAAGGGAAGTGGGGAGATTTAGTTTCTAGCTTGGGCAACCACGATCCCAGTTAGAACTCAAATAAGTTTACTAATGAAAGGAAAAAAGAGGAAATTGATATTGGGGCATAATTAGCAGTTTTGCCACAACTCAAACTCTGGAAGCCATGTAACAAAAACTATATATAGCATTAATATCATGGGCAGCAAAATGGAAGTTCATCATTATTTTAGAGCAGTAGCCCACTGTCATTGGAGATATACCTTGGAGCTCATCCATTATTATAGGTCAGTAGTTTTGATCCTATAAATGAAATACTACATACACCAGTAGCATTTCATGGGTATCCAAGAGGGGACACAGCACTCATAGCAACAGTGAAGGAGTCAGCAATAATGGTGCTGAAATCATTATGAGAATTACAATCTTAGGGTGGTTATAAAAGCATGTTTTAACTGTTGCGCACCAATTCCTGGGTTGACCCTTCAGCACTATGCTATATTGAATCTAATTATTTTCTGCCAGGGCTGTTCTTCCTTGTATGTTTCAGTGGACCCTTGAGCTTATTTTGGCCTTGGCCTGACATTTTGCTGTGTCTCTTAACTCTCACAGCAATTTTAATTCCACTACTTGCAACATGCACTAGAGTCAACATTTCACTTGATCAGATGAAACATTATGCAAGCTCAATGAAAGCAAAAATAATGTTGCATGTGAAACTTAATGACATCTTCATGGCATTCAGATGGAGACATACCATAAAAATGCCCCAAGCTTCTGGAGCTGCTCTGAATAGCTAACTTGAAAAAGGTTTCTCAGTGGCAGTCCCTGAATACTGGTGTTCCTTTGGAAAAACAGACATTTGTAATATTCACAAGTCGAATGGCTTGCTCCTTGCTGACTTACAGTGCAAGTATAAAAGGTCATGCAGAAAGATATCAGCATTTTATGGGGTGGGCCTTTAAAGGTTAGTATTTCATATATTGGGATTAAAGATACTATCAATCTAGAAGAAAGAGATTTGGGAGTCTAATAAAACCAAGCAGAAGAAGTTAAGTTAGAAGAGAGGAAAGTGCCAAAGACAAAAACAAAGGGAAACTGGTTTGCACATATATTACAAAAAGTGGGTGACTGTTTATTTTTTTTCTAAAAAAAGGATGCTTTTACTCTGAATTAAATTAGAAAACTCATCCAGGACTTACTACAATAAGTTTGATTTTTTTTTCATCATTTTTGGGGAACTTAAAATTCTTGTTGACTTGAAGAGTATCAGAAGTTCTTTAGTTTAGCTCTGGCCATCATTGCCTGATACTACCGATAACAAAGGATTGGTATATTAAAAGTTCTAGTTTGTTATTTATACACTGTTGTAAATATCAAAATAGCTGATGTATTTGAAAGTATTTTGTAAACTATTAAGCATGTGTGTGAGTTCTAAAGAAGACGAAGATGAGGCTCCTTCCAGAAATGTATTTGACATGCATCAGTCAAGCTTTTCATAAACAAGTAGGCAACAGGTAAAAATCTGTTTTCAAACTCACCTTCTTTTCTTTGGTAGCATATTTTCCCTCTTTCGGTTACAAATCTGTCTATCTGGGTGTGGTGGCACATGCCTGTAATCCCAGCTACTCGGGAGACTGAGGCAAAGAAAATGTATGAAAGAGGTGCAACTGAAATTGGCAGTGAAGTATGGAAAGTGTTTGTTGAGTTAATCAGGAGACAAGAGGCCACCAGCAGAAGGTACCAGGAGGAAAAGCAGAAAGGTGTTCAAATGCTTGGCTTGTCTACAGTACTCTTCTCTAACTTCTTCATCTCTGTCTTGGTTTCTTTTCATTTTTTGGTGTGGGGGATTGAACCCAAGTCTGCATATATGCTAAGCACATGCTTTACCACTGAGCTATACCCCAGTTCTACCCTCTTATTTTTCTTATCTAATTCGACATCCCTCAAGTTCCTACTAGAAGCCCCCTGCTCTGTGGAGGCCTCTCTATATCCCTTCACCCTTCAAATGTTCTACCCCAAATGCACATGCACACAGGGCCAGTCTCACTCTGTCCTCTGCACACTCATGTGTGGTCATATGTACTGTGTTGCAGTATTATTACTGCTGAGACAGTTGTTTTTCCTATCTGAGCACTCCCAGAAGAAGAGATTCTGGGTTTTTAAAAATTTATTCTGATTAGGTATACATGACAGCAGAATGCATTTTGATTCATTGTATGGAAATGGAACACAACTTTTCATTTATCTGTTTGTACACAATGTACAGTCACACCATATATGCAGTCATACATGTACCTAGGGCAATGATGCCCATCTCATTTCACCATTTTCCTGCTCCCATGCCTGCTCCACTTCCCCTCCTCTTTGCCCAAAGTTCTTTCATTCTTCCCATGCTTCCCCACATTATGGATCAGCATCCACTTATCAGAGAGAACATTTGGCCTTTGGTTTTTTTAGGATTGGCTTACTTTGCTTAGCATGATATTCTCCAGCTCCATCCATTTACCTGCAAATGCCATAATTTTATTCTCTTTTAATGCTGAGTAATATTCCATTGTGTATATATACCACAGTTTCTTTATCTATGCATCTATTGAAAGGCATCTAAGTTGGTTCTACAGTTTAGCTATTGTGAATTTAGCTGCTATAAATATTGATACAGATGCATCACTATAGTATGAGGTTTTTAAGTACTTTGGTTATAGACCGAGGAGTGGGATAGCTGGGTTAAATGGTGGTTCCATTCCAAGTTTTCTAAGGAATCTTCATACTGCTTTCCAGATTGGTTGCACCAATTTGCAGTCCCACCAGCAATGTATGAATTTGCCTTTTGCTCCACATCCTTGCCAACACTTATTGTTGCTTGTATTCTTGATAACTGCCATTCTGACTGGTGTGAGATGAAATCTTAGAGTAGCTTTGATTTGCATTTCTCTAATTGCTAGAGGTGTTGAACATGTTTTCATGTATTTGTTGTTCAATTGCATATCTTCTTCTGAGAATTGTCTGTTCAGCTCCTTAGCCCATTTATTGATTGGGTTGTTTGTTTTTTGGTGTAAAATTTTTTTAGTTCTTTATATATTCTGGAGATTATTGCTTTATCTGACATGCATGTGGCAAAAGTTTTCATTTTTGTATCTCCAGTCCCTAAGAAGTGACAGGCACATTGGAGACATAATTAACAACTTACCCATAACTGAGTCAATAGAACTCTGTAGGAAAGTAAGAGTGATAAGTGAAGAATCATAAATTGGAATAAGTTTGAAGAAGACCTTAAAAGCACAAATAAGCCGGGCATGGTGGTGCACACCTGTAATCCCAGCACTTTGGGAGGCTGAGACAGGAGAATCACAAGTTCAAAGCCAGTCTCAGCAATGGTGAGGCGCTAAGCAATTCAGTGAGACCCTGTCTCTACCTAAAACACCAAAGAGGGCTGGGGATGTGGCTCAGTGGTCGAATACTCCTGAGTTCAATCTCTGGTACCAAAAAAAAAAGCACAAATAAAAAATTTCAAACTTTGTACTATATACAATAAATCCATTTTATCTTTTGAAATTGGAAAATAGTCTCAAAAATTGTAAGTATATTGCCCTAAGCATCACTAGCCTTTGGTCAAAATGTCTATATTAACTGGGCATGGTGGTGCACACCTGTTATCCCAGCAGATCAGGAGGCTAATGAAGGAGAATCTCCAGTTCAAAGCCAGCCTCAGCAATTTACCAAGGCCTTAAACAACTTAGCGAGACCCTGTCTTTAAAAAAACAGGTTGGGGATGCAGCTCAGTGGTTAAGCACCCTTGGGCTCAATCCTGGTACTAAAAAAAAAAAAAAATACATTAACAGTAACAGCTGACTTTCTCTGTATATGGCCTCTACAGCCTCTTCTTTAGGAACTCAACATGCATTGCCTGAGTCTAGTTAGTTCTGGAGGTTCCATATGCATTTGCTTTGTAGCAAACTTTTTAATATTCTTTTATTGTAGCCTTTGGTAGTTTTCTTGCTTAAAAGATGGAGAGAAGCACCCCAAGAGCCCTGTGGCTGCTGGGGCTTCTGGGAGACCTGCTCTGCCCAGTTTTCCATGACTGTTCCATCAAGCCAAATTGTTCTCTTCTGATGAACAAAAGATTCTAATGTTCTAATGTTCTCTTTCATTATAATTTTGTATTTTTCCTGATGAGCTCCCTTAGCCCTCATAGAGCATCCCAGAGACCCTTGGGGGAGAATTATCCTTTCCTTAAATCTGTGTAGAACTTTGTCATAGATGCTGAGGCGGAGCTGCCCATCCCTTAAGTTCCTCAGGCCTTAAAAGATTCTTCCTTCTCTCTTTCTTACACAAGGGCAGACTTGATCTCTCAGATGTTGAAAAAATGGATACTCTCCACACCTCCCAGTCACCCTGGATTATTCTCCTTCACCTGTCATCCCACATCAGGTATCTATTCATGTCTCAAGCTGTTTCTCTCTTTTTCAGCTAACTTCTGTTCCAAACAAAGATGTCAGATAAGCATAAAGAGTCCGAGAGTTCCATGTACCCAGTCCTCCCATTGGCTTAATCTAGAGATCTTACAAAAGAAGATTAACCAGACAGTGACATGTAGAGACAGTAGAGAGAAAAAAGCAGAGAGGCAGGAAGATGCCTCTCAAAAGTTCATCATGTAGGAATAAAAGGATAAAGAAAGTCTAAAGCTACTGTGGTTATGATCGTGTAGAAAGAAAGATGGAGTGGTGAGTGATTGCAACTATAAATGAGAAAGGAATTGAATATGCTGCTGAGAAAATAATAGAGCCATTCTTTGGAAACAGTGGAGCAATGAGAGAATTATTTTGATATTCAAGTCAATTGAGCCTTAGGATTGTTAGTTTGAGGTGCTGGTAACTTTCCAAATGAAAATGATCAGCAGGAAATAGGAAATAGAAGACCTGTGCATTGGAGAGGATGTGGAGCAAGTTGTTTGAATCGTTTAACATTTTATAGATTTGTTTTGATGTTCAGAAAGGGAATGGTATCCCCAAGAGAGGAGGCAGGGAGAGAAGAGTAGAAAGGCAGTGTGATGTCATCTTTGTTCCATGGTGTTGCCCAAAGTTCCCCTGCTTCACTGACTCTACCTCTTCACAATGCTCAATATTCTGTAAGCATGGCAAGGTGGTTTTTCCTCCCAGCACAAAGATACCAATGTGTGAAAATAATGCTAATTAATAGAGAAATAGTGTTGTTACCTAAATCTCAGTTTGTAAACTAAAATTATAATTATATCCAGTGTATTTCGTATTCTACATATATCATAGAGAAAGACTATTATTCTATTGCTTTATTTGCCAGTTGAATGCTTGTTTTTCTTATGGATTCTTGACACAGATATAGAAAATTTTAATGTTTTCTAAAGCCACATAAATAGAAACATCCTTCTTCCATATTTTAAGCCAGCAAGAGAAAATTGCCTCTGAATTCCCAATAACTAGCAAGGTGTCTGGCACAAACTAAGTGCTCAATAAATATTTATTGACTGTGTGAATGAATTAGAAAAATTCTATGTAAATCCTAAGTGAGAAAACTCTAAAAGCATCCAAAAAGCCCTAAAGGAAATTTAGCATATGGTCCTATTTAGAAACATGATGTAGATTTTCACTTTTAATTTTTTTTAAGAAAACACTATATTTTTAAAATAGATTTTTAAAAGCTTTGCAAAACCCAAATAGCAGTTTATTTCCCAAAATGAAACTGCAAACATCTGGCAGCAAGATGCAAACTCTTGCCCTTGGAGATTATTCTTTATTTTAAGATTTATCCTCTGGTGTTGCCATGACTACTGACCATGAACTGAAATTTCTGTGTAATACGTTCTGTCTCCCATAGTGATTGTATCTGAAACCAACAGTAAATTTCTAGTAATTAGAGGAGACAGCTTCAAAGGTAGACTTGACAGAGTCTTCAAACACCATGTTAAAATCTTCTCCAAGGGTTTAGGCTACTGGTTGTTGATTCAAATGGTTCATTAGTATGGACAGGATAATTAAATATGGAGCTGAATATTTGGCCTAAGAAAAATTCTTTTGCCACATTTGAATGTGTCAAATCAGGTCAGACAGAAAATCCAATCCAACATTAATTGGATGTACTAGAAAGTTAGTTATGTATTTGGTAGATAAATACCTGGTTCTCTGATAGTGCCAAAAAAGTGATTACTGACCTAAACATATTAATTCTGAATTGGAGAGAAAGGGATAGATAACCTTTGTTCTTCCCAAAACTAAAGAGGGTCCAGTTGGGTATGCTTTTATCTATAATATCTAATATTTTACTCTTTCACTGGGGTTGGACTAATTTACGTTATTTTTACATAAAATATCAAAGGTCATGAGTCATGTAGGAGGGGGTTAATCTTGTTTAACAGCATATGGCCTCCCATAACTGCATTCTTCCCGAAGGCAGATAGATGGCTACCTTTTCCTAGTGTAATAAGAAAAGGTTGCTGCTGGTGACAATGTCTCTGGTCTGCTCTACGTGGGCAAAAGTCATGGATTTTTGTTTTGTTTTTGGTTTGTCTGGTTTTGTTTTTGTTTGTTTTGTGTTTTACTGGGGCTAAGAACTAAACCTATATTCCAAGGTCAGTTATGTCTTTTGCTTCCAGATAATATGAATATACATTCATATTTCAGTACTTTGACCTAAAAACATTGAATTAAAAGGAACACTACTGTGAAAAAGAGTAAGCCCCTACTTCATCTTCATGGTGCATGGTAGTGATGGATGAAAGATACCACAAGAAGAACGACAGAGACAGAGGGAGGGGCAGAGAGGGAGAGAGAGAGGGAAAGAGAGGTAGGGTGAGAGAGAGGGAGGGAAGAAGAAAGGAGGAGCAAAGAAGTTGACAAGTGTCATGAAGGAAAGAAGACAGGATGCTGAATGCAGAATAATGGGTGGTAAGGAAGGTGGAAACAAGGTCAGACAAAGTCCTGTGAACAGGTAACATTGAAGTTATCTGAAGGGCTTATATACCAGAGGTAGGAAAGTGGAGTGAAAAGACTAAAAAGTTTGAATTTTAAATCCTGCATCTTTTATTTATTCTTTTACTAATTGAGTAAATATATGGAACCTCCACTACCTATCAAGTCACTGTGTCATGTGCTTGAGGACACCTCAGTGATCAAAACAGGCACAGCTACTGGTTCACAGAACTCAGAGGGAAGATGCTGTTGACAAAGTAGTTCACTGTGATTTATGTCACTGTAAAGCTAGTCTGATATTATTCCTTGTAAAGCAGAATATCACATTAAAGGTGGAATGCGAGATTCCAGAGAGGAGAAAACGGTCCTTTGTGAACCTCAGGATATACATGGCTCCCAAGAGCTATGGAAGAGCAGGCAAGGGAAGAGAGAATTTATGACTGCTGGACCTCATGGAGGGCTCTTTGTGTGCAGCTTAGAGTTGTATTTAAATAATCCAAAACCAAAGGAAGTCCAGAAGCCTCTTTTCATCCCCTCCCTTATCTTTCAAATCTCTACCCCTTCACTTTACATTTGGGGTGTGTGTGCGTGTATGCATGTGTGTGTGAGGGTGCATGCTGGGAAAAAAAGAGCTTTTGCCCCACTCCTTTTTAAGCAAGTCAGGAGAGTTGCTCCTTGGCACTGCTCCAGCTACATAAAGAAGATAAAATCTAAAGAAGGAGCCCATGAGACACCCCACAAGCACTTTGAACTTAACTGATTGATTTGCTCATCAGAACAAAAGCACTAGTCCCAATGTTGGGGTTCAATAAAATGTCCTTATCCTTGACTTTGACCTTTCCTTACAAATAAGTGAGTAGAAAAACATAAGGAAAAAAAAGAAAACAAACCATGATGACTATATCTCTTACATAAAATTATTACCAAGAGTGACATCTACTGTGTCTCCTCTGAGTATAGCCTGTCCCAAACACTGAGTCACCCAGTGGCAATGTAAACCTCCTGTAGGTTAGAAAAACATCTGTAGGTTAGAAAAACAAACTTGGAGAATCTCTGCTCAATAAAAATATGGCAAGAGAAGCAGGAAAATGAAGAAAATACAGCCACAGGTATAGTGATTCTTTTATCATTGCTTGATACATTTTTAAAAATATTTAGCTCTTAGGTGTCCTAAAGTGATATATACTTTCACCCAGCCCATTTAAGGAGCATTTTGTGAGAAAAGCAGTGTCCTTGTTTAGTTTGCAGATCCTAGGACATTATGCTTGTTAAGTCAAAATAGTGACCTGTCTTCTTCAGAACAAGAACAGACTAACACTTTTAGTGATGATTAAAGCTTTGATTGAGCTGTGGCTTTTTTGTCAAATTGAGTGGAGAAACAAGCCATCATGAGCATAGATTACAAGGCGTGAAAGTATCATAAAACATGACTCCCCAACTGACTTTCTCCAAGTTGTTGGAACGGAAAATTATTTGGTGATATAAAGATGACAAAAGCAATTATATAATAATAAACCACAGCAAAAGCCTTACCTATTAAAACTAATAAAATAAGATAATCTTCAGTTTATGTGGTTCACAGTACTTGAAAATTCCTCAAGGCCAGAAATGGAATCACAGAGGCCCAAACTTCAAAGGAGGACAGTTCAGTCCTATGAAGAAGCTGAACCTTCTCCCTCTGGTCTTCTCAGTTACAGGATGAGCGAAAATGGTTTGGGTAAAACCTATATGACTTTCATTGTATGACAGCTTTACTACCATATTGACTTTTGATTCTTCTGGACTTTGGTTAATGTTTGTTTAAAAATAAAGAGGCAGTGTTGAGTTGAAGTAGCTATTTCTGCAGAGGCAAGCCCTTGGACATGGAGAAGAACAAAGTCAAATTCATGGCTTATGAGCAAAATTAAAGGATAAGCAAGCAATTACAATCATGTAAGCTCTATCAGAAGAATATATAAAATCCTGCTGTCTTACATGTGGTGTGACTCTACATTGTGTACAACCAGAGAAATGAAAAGTTGTGATCCATTTGTGTACAATGAATTGAAATGCATTCTGCTATCATATGTAACTAATAAGAACAAATTTAAAAAGTTAAAAAATTTCTAAAAATTCATACCCTTTCCCCCCAAAATATTGCAATCTTGGAAATTACTTCTGAAATTTCATCATGTATAAAATAACTTACAACATGCCACGAGTATTCTAATTCAAAAATTAGTCTATTTAGAATGTACATAGAATTATAACTTAAAGAAAAGAATTAAAACCTTAAAATTTTTTATAAATTATTATGTGGTAAATAGCAGAGATTGTAAAATTATACCTGAGACAGGTTATTAATCTATTGGATCAATTGGAGCCCAATACTATCAAACATCATTGCCAATCCCCAAACACTGTAATTAGTGTTTTACTTTTATGAATTTTTTTCCCTATACTTGTATAAGAATATGTAACATTTTGAGGTAGTCATTCTTTAAATGTGACATTAACATTATACAATCCAGGTAGTATATTTACATTTCTTCCTACTATATTCCTAATTTCCTTTTCCACTAGGAAAAGATTGTATTACTATTAAATCAGTGAAAAATTCTGGCCCTAAATAAAACTAACCTTTATTTCTAAATCTCTTAGTTCATACTATCTTGAATAAGAAGTTATTAATTTGACTTAAAAGTTACGCTTATCTGGATCATGGCATGCTATTAAAAACCCTGCTTTTATCAAAAATAATGAATCAATCAGAACAGAAAACAATACTTGCAACCTATGAGTTTGAGAGTTAACTCTTGAAATGTATATTATCAGATATTATAAAGGGGAATGCAAATAAATAAAAACTAGTAGTTGGTCAAATATTGGATCACCTCATATATTTAAAAGAAGAAAATAAATGTTAGAATATTAAAGAGAAATAAATTAAAACTTTTACTTGTCAATCTGAGGAACTAAGAAATGAAACTCAGTTTAGAAATATAATAAATGGAAACTGGGTGGTAATCAATAGATACAAAACAACCAGCATAATTTACTGAACAAAGAGTGTTAGTCCCAGGAGTTTTGGTACAAGTTGTACAAGATGAAAAAAGAAATTTCTTTCTCTCAAGTGGCTCCAATATTTTTTTAATCACATGAATCAATAAGTGCATTTTAATAGCAGTACTGCAATCTTGTAGAAAAGTATGTTAGTGAGTTTTAAAATGAAAAGAAAATGTTAACATGTGCCCGGTTTCTAGATAAATGTCTCAAGAAGTTTCCAGGTTTAAGATACTAACAAAATTAATACTAATAGCCTGGCATGGTGGTGCACACCTATAATCTCAGCAGCTCAGGAGGCTGAGGCAGGAGGTTTGCAAGTCCAAAGGCATCCTCAGCAAAAGTGAGGTGCTAAGCAACTCAGTAAGATCCTGTCTAAATAAAATACAAAATAGGGCTGGGATATGGCTCAGTGGTTGAGTGCTCTGAGTTCAATCCCTGGTATCCTCCTACCAAAAAAAAAATTAATACTAATAATACTAGAACTGGACTATTATTCTGGGTTTTTATTTTTGTTTTTTTTGATGCCAGGAATTGAACCCAGGAGCTCTTAACCACTGAGCCACATCCTAGCTCATTTTATTTTTTATTTTGAGTTGCTTTAAGGTTTCACTATGTTGCCTAGGGCCTCGCTAAATTGCTGAGGCTAACTTTGAACTTGCAATCTTCCTGCCCCAGACTCCTGAGCCACTGGGATTACAGGCATGAGCCACTATGCCCAGCAGAACTCAACTATCTTTTAAAAGAAAAAAGATGTTGCTTTTACAAATATGTCTATATTTTCGCACAATTCATATTTAAGAACATATGAAATATGAACATGTTAAAGGGAACAATGCTTCCATTAATAAGAAGTGGAGTGAACTAGATATCTGTGACTGAAATCTGGGGCTGGCTCTGTCATTCATAGGCATGTGGTGTGTCTCATACCTCTCTATACATCTTTATCTTCAATTGAGAAATGGGGAAAATAATGCCTGATTGACTAATTAAATTAATGCTTAATTATTTTGAGAGGAGAGGTGTAAGGATAATTTAAAACAACATATGTAGAGATACTTTGAAAAGAATTACAAATTTTGCAAATATAGACATTATTATTCCTATGTTTAGGCCAAAGTTTGGTATATGATCAGGTTTTACATAGTACAGAATAGAGGTCTGGTAACCTAATTAGGAGTTAAAAACAGGCTATAATAAAAATTGTTTTAAAAATATCAAGTTAAAGTTTGTCTCTAAAACTTGAAAATTTAATTGGGCGTTTTGAAAATAAGCCAAAGTAAAAATTAGTATGTATGTCAATTTTTAATAATGAAGAATGAGTCAGTCTTTGGTTTTATACTTCTGTTTACACTGAATGCTTGCTGCTCAGAAATTGACCCAAGAATAAGAAAAAGTAATTCCAATTAATTGATGGGATTCCAAAAGGAGGTCAATGCCTCCTTTAGCATCTCAGATTATTCTGGGAAAGGGCCACACTGAGCAGTCAGAGAGAAAGTACTGAGATGTTACCATAGCCCTAGTACAGATACACAATGATCTGCTAACAGATTTCTGGCCATCTGTGGAAGCAAGGGCCACTGTCATTATTTGAATGGGACGGATTTGGCAATCGATGGCTCAATTTACTATTCTGCTAAAATTGACTTTGAAGTCTGGACCCTGCTGAACCTCAGTTTGGGATAGTCCTATCTAGTGTCTACTTCTGAGCTATGGTCAGCATGGACTAAAATCTAAGTTCACAAGCACTGGAGGTGGGAGCCCCTTGTGTGTGATCACCCCCATGAAGATGGCACGTTTGGGAAAGAGCAAGTATTGTGTTGAGTCTGGCCTATTGAAGATGTCTTCTACACAGGAGCAGGTCTATGATGTGCGCCCTAGCAGCATTTCTCAAAGGATTTCAAAAATAAAGTATCATGAAACCCTCTGATAAGGACTGAATTTAACATTATTAATCAATATGGAGATAATTAATTCAATGCTCTGCTACCCACGCCATTGCCTTTCCTTAGACATTTACTTAAATTTCTCATCCATAACAGTTCAGTTGTTATTTGAATTCTAGTAATTAGAAACTCTACCTGCTGTGATCTGGTTTCTTGACAAGCAGGTTGGCCATTAAACCTTATGCTTCCTAAAAAATGCTCTTGCTTCATGTTTCTGCCCAGTTTTCCGGCAATGTAAATCTATAAAAGGTTAGAGTACAAATTGGTGATGATGATTCAGCTAGGAGAACATATAGTGAAGGGGACCACTCACAAATGCCAAGTTAGCTGACCCCCTCTACCTCGTACTCTGCACAAAACACAACTCAAAGTGGATCAAGAACCTAGGTATTAGACCAGAGACCCTGCACATCCCAGAAGAAAATGTAGACCCAACACTCCAACATATCTGCTCAGGAATTAACTTCCTTAACAAGATTCCTAAAGCATAAGAATTTATTTGAATATTTTTTCTATGAAAGTTTTTAAAATATTCAAAAATATAAAAGACAAGTTCATGAAAAAAAAAATCCTTTTGCTTCTTGTGATGAAGAAACCAAGTCCAATTGAAACAAAAGCTCTTCCATCCTAGATTTGTAACAACATCTACTTCTCTGCCCTGGAACTCTTAAAGTGGTATGAGACAACTGGCAAGACCAAAATCTAATTACACAACACTCTTCCCCCCACCCCCAAATTAAAGCTAGTCATCATTAAAATAGGCATGTTAAGGATACTAGAAATATTAAATTGGAGCAGATAGCAAAGGACTCAATATAGAAAAAGCTATATCTATTATCTATTTTCCTAGATAATTAATTCAAAGCACATCCTTGAGAGAGTGTGTGTGTGTGTGTGTGTGTGTGTGTCTACAGCCATATGTTTTGAGTACAAATTTCTTTAAGTGAATGCCTTTTTTGAACAAATTAGATATTACTCTTGCAGAATAACGATGGAAAACAAATGACTGTAATCAGTACAACAATAGGACTTAATTGGCTGAATTACACATAGAGTAATACCAAACAGACAGAGCTCTGAGCTTCAAACCAGACTCTCTGCAGTTAGGCCTGGGTAATTGGTAGGGCACTGGGGGAGACATTACACCTCTTTGAGTCCATAAGCGTCCTTATTTCAGTTGTGCTGTAAAAGCTAATTGTTATGGCTTAAGACACCTCATTTCAAGTCTTAGTTACGGTCAGAGCACAGCTCTTTGTCTTTTGCTGGCCGTTTGCACACTTTATGGGTGAACAAGTCTCAGGAATCCTTCTCTGAGTGCAATATTGGTAACAGTTCTCCCTTTTCCCAGAGAGCAACAAGGCACGAAGAACAAAATGCCTGGTGCGTGCCATGGATAAACGAGCCAAGAAAGGGCTCATTTCTGCCCTTGAGATGCAAGCACAAGATGATAAAAACTCATCATGACCCCAGAGCAATAAAAAGGAAAGGATGAATAAACAAACCAGAAATGTGTAGCTATCATCCGCTTTCCCCAAACATGAATTTTTTCTATATGTAACCTCCCAACTGAGGATTTGATCATTGTTGCTAAATATTTATAACTCCTTATCCCTTCAGTCTTACCTTTTAAATTCTCATTACATTTTTATTAACTATTTTTAATCAATTCACACAAGAGCCTCTACCACTGAGTCACATCCTCAGCCCTTTTAATTTTTTTACTTTTAGACAGGATCTCACTAAGTTGCCAAGGCTGGCCTTGAACTTGCCTTCCTCCCGCCTCAGCCTCTAGAGTCCCAGGAATTGAGTTGTGCTCCCCACCTCCTGTTCCTGGACACTGGAATTTTTCTGAACTATTTTTCTTTCCTGAATCTTCCAAGCTTTCTATGTCAAAGTCTTTGAAAACGCTTCTTGCACATTTGACACACCAGCTCTTCTCCTCTCCCTGCCTGTGTAACTCCTTTTCACTATTTCCCCCTGTTATGGATGTGGGGTATCCCCAGAAGGTCATGTGTAAACAATGCAAAAATGTATGGAGGAGAAATGATTGGGTTAGGAGAGCCTTAGCCCATCAGTGAATTAATCAGCTGATGGAATTAGTGGAGTGGTAACTGAAGGCAGGTGGGGTGTGACTGGAGGAGGTGGGGTATTGGGGGACATGGCTTTGGGGTATGTATTTTGTATCTGGAGAGTGGAGTGTCTCCCTCTGCTTTCTGATCATCATGTGCGCTACTTTTCTCCACCACATTCTTCTGCCATGGTGTTCTGCCTCACCTCAAGCCCCGAGGAATGGAGCCAGATGTCTATAGATTGAGACCTCTGAAACTGTAAGCCCTAAATAAACTTTTCCTCTTTTAAAATTGGTCTGGTCAGGTGTTTTAGTCCCAGCAGCAGTGAAAAAGCTGACTAAAACACCTCCGTCTCTGGAATGGAGTCTGATGTCTCCTTGATGTTTCTGTAAGATCCTCTCACTGTGCGGATCTGATTATAACTGTGCATTTTGTTCTTTCTCTTGTATAAAATATAATTTCCTCATGATCAGAGACCGTATCTTTTCCATTTTTATGAATAACTCATCAGGCTTCACTGGAGGCAGTACTGACTAGTAGTTAAGTGGGTAGATACTGTAGCCACAGGGTCTGAATTCCCAGTGTGGCCACTTCTTAGCTTTGTTACTTAGTGTAAGTTAACTTACCTCTCTGTACCAAAGTGTCCTCATCTATAAAAAGGGATAATAAGTGTATTTCCTCACAGCACTGTGAACATTAAGTGAATTGATATATGTAAATTACTTAGAACATGTCTGACACCTATTTTAGAGTTAGTTGTCATTCTGCTTCACCAGTGACAGGTATACTGTAGGTAATTCACAAAACTTTGTTGCAAAAATTAATGGATAATTAAACATCAAATAGAATGATTTCCAATTACCCTCTTTTTATTATCTGGATTTCCACCCCTTATTGTTCATAATTGGCCCATTCATTCAATAAGTATTTATTATCTACTTTGATAACACTGTGGATGATGTTGAGAATACTTACTTCATTGTGTAAAGGGCTTTAAAAAAATGTACCTGTCATAAAAATGATAGAATTGGGCAAAACTCATTCTCCTTCTAGAGTGCTCATAATAATAGCCTCCAGTTAAGTTTAAACTGGGAGCTCTCTGGGGTCTTTCCAAAGATGAAGAAAATGATTACAATTTCTGATGTTTTCTTCATTTCCAATTTGTGGGAGCTTTTTATCTTTTTTCAGCTCCTCACCTATTATACAATCAAGATCAAAGGCAAGTTTTTAAGAAAAGAAAGAAGTAATTCTACTGTGAAGCCAGTTATTTCATAAAGCTGCATCTGACAGGCAAACCTCATGATAGAATTGACCAAGAAAAAAGACTCAAAATGCACAGGGATAAGTAGAAACTTCTATGAAATTAAAACTTGTTTTCCAAAAATTCCACTAAAACCAACTGACATTGTTAAACATTGGATTGCACTTCTTAACCTTTTTCAAGGGATGTGCCGACTTGAGCTTCTGTTCCCTAACTCAGTTTCCCATTGCCTTCCATGATGTTTTCTTCCTGTCTTATATATGTTCTCCTCCATCATGGACACTGTCTCTCGAAAAGGAAAGTTGTAGCAGCACTGGGGATGAATGATCTATACTCTCCATAAGCTGTGGGGATATAGAGGCCCTTGTGAAAGAGTGCCCTAAGACAGGAACAGAGAAGGTAAGGGCATCGATGTCCAATTAGTTCTTTCTGTGCATCCCTTCTCTCCTCCTCTACTTCCTGATCCCCCTTTCATTCCACTGATGTTATGCCCTGTGTCCATGTTGACGACAATGAAGGTCCTGAGTTTCCTCAGTCTCTGTTTAACAAGGCGTAGTGTAGGCTGGCTCTAGGTGGAGGTAAAGTAGCAGAGGTTGGGAGCAGGCACTTGGAATTCCACTGTATCCCCACTACATGGTGCAGCCTGGCATCCATTTTTCTACGGAAAGAGCACCTGCTGAGTGCCAGGCACTGCGTGAACAACTGGGGATTTACAGTAAAAGGTGGTGTAGCCTGGCTCTTCATGTACTGGCTTAGTGACTTCAGACTACTTAATCCTCTCGCTGCACTTCAATTGCCTCATTTGCAAAGAGGAATGATGCCCACTTTATGAAGTTGTACAAGGATTAAATGAATTAAATCCTTGTATTGTACATACTAGGTTCTCAAAAACGACAACCAACAAGCACAATGGCACATGCCTATAATCTCAGTAGCTGGGGAGGCTGAATCACGGGGAGGCACATGCCTATAATCTCAGTAGCTGGGGAGGCTGGGAGGTAGGAGAATCACGAGTTCAAAGCCAACCTCAGCAACTTAGTGAGGCCCTATGCAACTCAGCAAGACCTTGTCTCTAAATAAATAAAAAAAAAAGGCTGGGGATGTTGCTCAGTGGTTAAGCGTCCCTGGATTTAATTCCTGGTTAAAAAAGGAAGGAAGGAAAGAAGGGAGGGAGGGAGGGAGGAAGGGAGGAAGGAAGGAGAAAGAAAAGAAAAGAAAAGAAAGATAACCATTATTTTTGGTGATAATGGTGATGAGGAAGAAGATGAGGCTGGCAAGTCATTCTAGCTTTCAAAGAGCCAGTTCAGTGAGATTTGAGGGACATAGTAAGAGTTTCATCTACCTAATCATTTTGCTTGAAATTTAAAAGACAGTGAAAACTATGATTATTGTATGGTTCTTTTGTTTTTATTTTAATGTTGCATAATAGATCCAAGAGTAAGAAATGGAAGGATCAGAAATGGCATTGTTTCCAATGACGATTCTGATTCTACATAAGAAATTCCTGATACTTCTGAAATGAAATCCCTACTGGTAAAGAGTGTCCCAGTAGAAAAGTGGCATCACCCTCAAAGAGCACAATGATACCTTGTGTGTGGAGAACTCCTCACTTGTGGATGGAGAAGGCTGAGGCTCCCAGAGCTGAACGCTGCTTGTACGGAGGGACCTGCTTAGAGTGACTTCTACTCCAGGAATGAGAAAAAGTCCTCGAGAAGGCGCAGAGGCTTCTCACGAGCAACAGAAATGGAAATACTGGTAGGGAAGCTAAAGTAATGATGCTTTTCATTCCGCAACATTTATTGTGAGCTGCTGACACATCAGGAAAAGTGTTCAGAGTGCTAAGGAAACACTGTTGAACCAGAGCCTGGAGTTCTCACCCTTACTTAGCATGTGGGGCAGTGAGTGGCAGACAGTAAAGGAAGAAAGAAAGTAATAATAATAAGTAATCACAATCATTGACAAGCATATGAGGGAAATAGCTTGCTGTGTGTGGGAGATATTCTTGGTAGCCTCTTAGAGGTGCCTGGGACTCCTCTGACTGAGGCAGGATGGTTTGGGGGTCCAATGGTTGCTGATTTCTTCTCTCAGTGACCACCCCAGGAGCTGGCTGTGCTTGGAAGGGTAGAGGAGTCAAGCCCCAGAGGGCAGACCTTAATCAAAGAGTGACACAGCCTGTAGCTTAACACCCCACCTTCCTGGCATTAGAGGGAGAATTCTGGAATGAATTTTACATGACTCCTTTGAGAGTTCCCAGCATGAAGAAACCCATTGCTCAGAGGGGTAACCATTATTAACTTCCCCTCCTGTTCTCACGCCCTCCTCCCTTGTCACTGCTCCCTGGAGTCACCTCCCAAATAACCTAATCAAGTCCTAGCACCATGCTCTGCTTTGAGAGGAATTTAAATCAAGACCTGGTGGAAGAGGATAGAATGCTGGAGAAGAGCAACACTAAGGATGAAGAGGCACCTAATCACAGGAAGAGGTCTTCTGCATATCCAGACCAGGATGTCTGGAAAGCACTGGTGAGTGAGGAGTAGAAGGCGGCTCCAGTGGCTGGAGAGCAGTTTGGGAGGCCTTTCCAGGCATTGCTGGAAAGGGAAGCATGAAGAAGGTATTATCCAGATGTTAGGACTTGGAAAGATGAGCATCATGGAATTTTATGTCAATTAGCTTCATGGTTTTTGTAACCCAGAGAGCTCCTCGTTCCTACAGATGGGTGTTTGGGTATATTCAGGATTTATCCTGTCTCTCCTCTCTCCCTTGCCAGTAAAACTCCTGTAATTTGCTTAATGCTTTTGGCATAAAAAACAAAACAAAACAAAATTAATTCCTTTTCACTACATACATACACATACTTTATCTGGGGGTGGGAGGGACGTGCCGAGAATTGAACTCAGGAACACTTAGTCACATCTCCAGCCTTTTTTATTTTTTATGTTGAGACAGAGTCTCATGAAGTTGATTGGAGCTTTGCTAAATTGCTGAGGTTGGCTTTGAACTTGCGATCCTCAGCCTTCCAAGCTGCTAGGATTACAGGTGAGCACCACTGTACCCAGTTTATACTTGGTTTTGAATCTCAGTTATGCCAGTTACAGCTGCATGACCAGCTTTGAACAGGCTGCTTAAATTGTCTTTGCTCTTCTTCATCTGATAAAATAAATAATAATCAGGAGCCGGGCGCACGACTGTAATCCCAGCACTTGGTGGGGATGAGACAGGAGAATCGCGAGTTCAAAGCCAGCCTCAGCAACCGCAAGGCACTAAGCAACTCAGTGAGACCCTGTCTCTAAATAAAAAATACAAAATAGGGCTGGGGAAGTGGCTCAGTGGTTGAGTACCCTGAGTGCAATTCCTAGTACCAAATAAATAAATAAATAATAATAATCAGGAAGTAGGGTTACTGTAGAGATTACATGAGTGAATATATGCAGTAAACATTTAACTTTCAATCCTTACTAATAGCTCAATAAATGGTAATTTTGAACAACAAAAGTAACGTATGTATCAGTACACCTTTAAATGAAAGAGGAAAAAAAACGCACTTCAAAGATTTAACTAAGAAATTTCTTCACTATATTACGGCAGAGAAATCTTAGTGTCTTTTCAGGGTTGTGGGGTACTGAATGTGTGTTAATGAAGCCTTGGAACTACCCAAGTACTCCTAAGGAAAGAAGCTGTTAATCTCCGATGAAGAGTATAATTTATTGATTTCTTTGATTTTGGTTCAAATGCCTAGCCTTGAGTATAACTATCCTGCTTTCTGTTGGGTAACGAACAGTAAAACTTAGTAAAGTTCTCATGCGTTGAACTCTCCCCATACCCCCTATGAATGAAGCCCTCTGGTAAGATGCATTCTGATGCTAAGAGTATGATTGCTTCTAGGCTGCACTTGTGCATTCTCAGAAGTACCTCCTAGAGAATGGGCCTCTTGCTGGTGTTGAATAACCAACAAGGGCTGTACCCTGTGAGATCTTTAGTAAAGCATCTTTAATTCTGATTTTCTCACTTGCTAAAGTACTCCCCAGTTCAGGTTGTTATGTCCTGAATTAAATTTGAGTAACTGATCTTAAGCATTTGATTTTTTTAAATGGCAATGATGCATTCAGTAGAGTTAAGATAGCTCCTTGAAATAGAAATTACCCAAATGGAAAAGATCAGGTGAAACATCATAGGTAAGCAATTCCACTCTCTTACAAATTCACTTGTCTTAAAAAGCCATTATTCTTTTGTCACATAATTGAAGCATGCTGTAAATAAGCACATTGGTGCTTGAGGAAGTTGCTGTTGGAAAGGTTCTATTTTCCTGGTTCATATGTAAATAAATCCTGCAACATTATTATACTTCCTGTATTCACCAATTTGTGCTCTTTCAAAGAAGAAATGTTCACAGCCTTTGTGTGTGAATTTTTAATAAAAGAGCACATTAAAATGAACATTCAAAATATTGGCATGTTAGTCCTGGGTTTCCATATAATGCTCACAGTTTGTCTCTATTGTGTATGTTCAAAACTGATTTTAAAATTGTACAAGGACTTTATAGACTCACCTTAAATCGCTGGTTGCCTTAGCAGTGGTTAGCTATCCTAACATAAAGCTATTTGAGTTGAAGTGTGTTATTAGTATGTGGTAAAAATTGAAGTATTTGGGTCTGGTCTCAATATTTAGATTTTGGTGTTAACAGGAAGAATATAAACTCCAAATACTTTGTTTATATACTCCAAACAATTGCTATCTTACAGCAAATTGATGAAAGCAATCTTTTCCTAAGCAATAGTCAGTTATTAAAACTATGTCACGGGTTGTTGGACCATAAACTCAGATTTTTGCATAAATTCTAGTTTTGCATTTCGTTTCATGTTTTCAAACCTAATAAATGTTAACCATGGAGGCAGCAAATGACACATTGCTTCCTAAACATGGTTTTTGCACAAGGGTGTAAGAAGTAATAAGAGCTCATACTTTTTGCATACTTATTTTATTTCACTAAACAATTCTCAAATGAAAAATACTATTTAATTCTTACATATCAGAGAGTCAGGTACTTTTTAAAAAACATCTCCATTAAAAACAAAGGAAAACTGATGGGCAAGAAGGTTCAGGAGCATGATAAATACATAGAGCCAATGAGTCCTAGGAGAGGATGCAAGGCCATCATACTGTAACCTACTGTGCTGTCCTGTGTTTTGTCGACACCAAAATTGTCCTGACTTTTTTCACTGCCAATAAAGCCAATGCAATCCAGGCAAGATCAGGCAGAACAGAACACTGTGTATAGTGCCCACATTGTTTTCACATTATGCCCCTGGGCACTGAACTATATTTCATCAAATTTAATATATATTGATACTAGAGTTTTCTTTATCTTAACCAAAGGTTTTCATACAACCATATCATTGTATCTCATGGCTGATGGCAGCTTTAAGAAGCCTTTGATTTTAAGATACATCCTGACTTCACTGTGTTTAAGTTTAAATCTTTTTTTTAATGTTTTTAAAACAGTGTCGTATAATAAATATTGATTAGCACTGATAATCAAAATTCATTCAACGGAAGTCTTGAGCCTCTGAGCAATCTGATTGTGATTGTGCTGTCAGTAACACATTATCCAAGAAAATGATCATTTAATTCTAATACAGCCTAATCAGCTTTTTCAAAGGCTGTGTCATGTTCATGGACCTGGGTGTGATTTCCATTCAAGCAGCCACAATTAGAATCAGACACGTCCTTTCTCTTTCTAGAATTAAAAGAAAAATTACGATTTCTGTAGAACTTGGTCATTGGTGTCAGGTTTCATACTGTTTGGTTTGGAAATATTTCGGATATTTCAATACCCATGGAATTGCAAAATTTTGACTCAGAAGAAATCTTTACATTCTAGCTAGTCCATCTTCCACTCCAGGTAAGAGTTCTCTGTGGTAGATCATCAGCTAACCTCAGAGGCTGTGGCTGTGATATATGGTAGAGCAAATGAATTTTCTGCTCATTGAGGTAGGTAAAATGCGATATTTTATCTTGCAAAATAAAAGATTCAAGATATTGGGTACAATATTATGTTGCGATATCTTCTCCAAATATTTTTATCACTTGCTATATGTCAAACCCAGGTAATAGGCCATGTGTGGGCCATGAGAAGAATTCACCGAGACAAAGAGAAGCAGTTAAGAAAGTTTATTGGCGGAAGATAGGTCACAAGGGGACACAACAAAGATGTCTGCTCACAGTATCAGCGGAGATCTAGGCTTATAAGCATTCTGAGTTCTTTGTTGGCCTCTGGCGGGCTTTTTTTGCTAGGAGTGGTTTATGCTAAACAAGAGGTGATTGACAGATTCCTGTGCCTTGCCCATAATGTTCATTGTGCATTTGCCAAATGCTTGTTCTAGGTTTTAAATCACATACATGAGAGGCGAGTAATATAGGTGAGAAGACTTTCCCTTCTTAGGTTACTTTAGATCAAACTTGGGAGCTGCCATGCATGTTCCTCCAAATGGTTGGGCAATCTTTTGAAAAACAGGACATTGCTGTTTACACTTCCTGGAAGTTAGCTCCTTCAATAATAGCAAAAGGGTAGGATGAAAGGGAGGTCCTTAGGTTCACAGAGATATGCTAATCAAGGCCCGTGGTGCTTGGGACAAAGGTCCCTAATCTATTCTGCCTCATCATTTGTAGTGGCAATATCCCTGAGTGCCTTAGGGTCTAGACTGCTCAGGTGGCTTCCAAATGATTCCAGATTGCAGCAAATCAGGCTGGAGGATAATCCCTGTCAGCATTTCCATAGCGTCTTTCTTTGCTCCTTATAGGAGCCCCCACCCCAGCAGCAACCTCTTTAGTGCCCTCCTGGTAGTTCTTTTCAGTTGCTAATGCTGACTCACTGAGGGGCCAGACTCTACATCCTTGCTGTAAGTTTTTCTATTACCTTAGTCAATTTATTTCTTCTTTAATAATAAAATGCCAAATAACCATCAAGAGTGTGGCTGTATCTGATAGACTTTTCTGCTTTCCAGTGTGGAGTGAACAGTGCACACTGGATGCAGTGCACACATTACTTTCATTGCTTTTGCCTATTTCTGGCTTCTTGATAATACCTTTCCCCTCCTACATCTTGAACCTCTGACATTTGTTTCAGCTTAACCAAATCCATAAATTTGCATGAATCCCCTCATATTTAGATGCCTCAGTTTCTCTCTTGGGCCAGCAAAGCACTGCCTTATTTTGTTTGTGTTGCAGTGATGTCTTTATTTGTCTAACACACAGCAATTTCCTGCTCTCACAATTACATTAACCATAAACAGCTTCCTATGGCATGGATTTTCTCCTAATTTCTGCAGAGTGCCCATTGCATTTTGGATGCTAAGTCAATGTTCATTGAATTGAAGGGACAGTAGTCTCTAGCCAAACCTGAGGGTAATTAGTCAACAGGCGGTGGAGCTCCTTTTGCTCAGCAGCCCAGTGTGAAAAATGTTCCAGATACAAAGGAAATAGAAGAAAGTTAGTTCCTGTTCTCTAGGGCAGCCTAATTGAGGTGGTATTTCACCTTATTAAACATTGCTGGTAACTCCTGCATTCTCTTCTTTACTTATGATAGGAGTGTTCTGGGTTTTTTTTTTTTTTTTTTTTTTTTTTTTTTTTTTTTTTTTTTTTTTTTTTTTTTAGTTGTTGTTTCTTTTTTTCTTTTTTGGCAGTGCTGGAGATTGAACCAGGATCTCATGCATGCTAAGCAAGTGCTCTACCAATGAGCTACATCCCCAGTCCAATCTTTTTCTGAGCCCACCTTCCTTTTTGCTAAATCTTCCTCTTCTTCCTTCCATGGTGACCCACACTGGCCTATACTCTCATCATTTCATAGCTAGACCACTGCAGTAGCCTCTTTGTGTTAGTCTAATCTATCCTGAACAACAACATCTGGGGGAAACACCAAGATGCGTTCCTGTTTGACACTCTCATGTAGTTGTCATTGTCTGTAAGAGAATCATTGCCTGGTGGCAGTTCTTTTGGATTTCTGGCTCTGGTCCCACACTTTTTGGTCAACTTCAGATTCTTATCTTCAAACCATTTGTGTCATTTTACTAAATAAATTGGTGGAAAGCTGTTGTCTGAATTAACTATTAATTAGGAATAGACAAGAATTAAATGGTGCAGTAGCACTATTGTCTGTCCTTCAATTACAAAATGAATCCAAAACAGGTGATCTTTTTCTTCCTGGTGACAAGTTGCTTGACTGACATGAAAAGTTTTAAGGTGCTGCTAAGCTTATGGAGCAATGTAAACATATAGCTCCCTTGGCACAAAATGGATTACCTGTGAATCTAACTATATATTCTTGTAAAGTTTGTTAGCTTTTCTTCCCCCTCTGATGGGAAAGGCTTAAGGTTTATTGGTCTAAATTTTTTTTTTTTTTGCCTGAAGATAGGGTATTATTTGTCATTCGTAGCAGGGTACCTGTTTGACATGCAAGGCCGCTTTGGATCTAGAGAAGTAAATCGATGCATGGCAGATGGTGCTTCTATTAGTATTGACTTAGAGGCTTTAAAAAAAATGAACATAATGTTTTTCTTCTATTCTTTTATTTACACTTTTAAATTTTCTTTGTCAAAATTTAGATTGCCCTAACCCCAACCTGGATACTTCAAAGGACTCTAGCTCTTACAAGGATTTGACTTATATTGTTAAATACCCAGAAAATAATCAGGTCATAGAAAGATAGATTATAGTTTATTTTCTGTTTTATTTTGGAAAATCCTAGTGGAAGGTAGCAACATCTACCTTTCTACATGAAATAGTTATATCAGTACTGAAGCTTTATGATGACCTAGCTGGAGGCAAACAGTGAATGGCTCCTTGAGCTCCCCTCTACAAGTGCGTACCACTTACAACTGTGGCAATGTCTTCATGATTGGCTCACTTTCAAATGAGACTATAGTGATATGGATTATGATTATTATGAGGAAGAAGACACTTCAGACAGCAGTATTGGCATCAGCACTCAAAACATTTCCATCATAACTATAATGCTCTATTACCAGTATCATTCTATAATGAAACACTCATTAATTCCATCAAAAAGATACCATCTATTAGCATCAATATCTTACATTTAGGATATATGCAAAACCTTCATTTAGGTGTTCTCTGGGATTATAATGATGTCACAAATGATACTAAAATTACTGTATTGCCATCAGAATGGTCTCATTTATTCTTCCATGCCTACATGACACTGTTTCAGTCATTTCTGTAGCTAACTTTTTTTAACCCAGCTACATTCTTCAACATCCCTAAGCATCTCTTACAGTCTGAATTAGAACTTCTCTTGTTATAACTAATGCTGTATTTAAGCATGCCCAACAATCTATCCACAGCATACCTATAGGTATATCACTTTCAAAATTAAAGTGTCTGAACCAGCACTACAAATAAATTTTAAGTTTAACCTCATTCATTCTACCTATAATAAGACCAACCCTCACAATAACACTTTGGTGGTCAGTTGTCCTTATGTCTAAACATAATGTGGAATACATTCTATGTTCTATTGATCACTTACAGAAATGAATTTACCTCATGGTCTATAAATATCTGTCAGGTGCTAGAAGTCATGACTGAAATTTGAACAGTGATGTTAATATAGTGATGATGGCATATCCACATGAAAAAGGATGGTATGTTTTTAAATTCTGCATTACTGTGACAAAATCCCTGAGAAAAACAACTTAGAGGAGAAAAGAATTATTTTGGATTAGGGTTTCAGAGATTTTGGTCTGTTTTCCGCTGGCTCCATTATTTCTGGACCCATGGTGAGGTACAGCATTAAGGTGGGAGAGCATGATGCAGTAAAAGCTGCTCACTTTATGGAACCTGAGAAACAGAGACAGAGGGAGTAAGGGGCCAGGGACAAGATATACTCTTCCAGGGCATGTATCCAGTGACCTACTTCCTTCAACTAAGGTCCACTTCCTATATTTCCTATCACCTCACAATAGTCCATTTACTATGAACCCATCAATGAATCAATCCATTGATAATATCAGAGCCCCCATGATCCAATCACTTCCTGAAGTCCCACCTCTGAACATTGCTGCATTGGAGACCAAACCTTCAACACGTGAGAATTTGGGGGACATTCCAGATCCAAGTTATATTAAATGGGCTGAATCATCTTGTGATGTATAGACCATAAATTGATGGTTTAACTCATCCATAATTGGCAATGAACTTTGTATACTCTCCTGTCAAAAGGCTGAATGGACTTTATGTCATGATTTTAAAACCTTGCAAAGTTATAGAGATCAAATTGGTGATAAAAAAATTATTTTTCTACGTTATTCATGGTACTTTACAGCAGGTTATCATTTGACATCTATTTCCAAACCAAGGATTAAAGAACCAATGTCTATAGATACATTCTGTTGCATATCATTTCAGCATACACTCTAAGGGTTAATGAAGCAGACATTCAGATTTCTAAAAGAGCACTTAAATTTTAAGTTTATAATTCACTAACCCTAGTTCTATTTTTTCAATTACAATCTAAGGACAAAATAGATTCTCTAAAAGGAAGTGTTATGGTTTGTATTTGAGGTGTCCCTCAAAATCTCCTGCATTAATGCAGGAATGATTGGAGGTGAAATGATTGGATTAAGCTGTGACCTGATCAGTCCATCCTAGTTTGAATGGACTGACTGCATGGTAACTGTAGGCAGGTGGGACATGACTGGAGGAGGTGGCTTGCTAGGGACATGCCTTGGAAGGGTACATCTTCCCTGTGGCTCCTCTCTTCTCTCCTCTATTCTGCTTCCTGACCCTGCCATGAGCCCAACAGTTTTCCTTTGCTGGGTCCTTCCCTAGGACATTCTGGCTTACCTTTGGTTCAGAGCAATGGAGTTGCCTGCCTATGAGACCTCTGAAACCATGGGCCCCAAACCATGGGCCCCTCTAAGATGTTCTCATCAGGTATTTTGATCACAGCAATGCAAAAGCTGACTCAGATAGGAAGGAACCCCTCTCATTCTAGGCATCATTTTGAGTAGCTTAATGGTGATGGATTGTACATTAGGTGATGGGTTCTCAGAACTGGCTCTTAAATTTTAAATTTTTAAGGAAAATAAGAAAAACATTAATATACATGAAATGATAGCTTTATCACTGCAGTGCAACTTAATATCACTTCAAATTTGACTGTCAACATAGAACGTTCTGAAAATGAAACTCTGAAAGCCTGCATTTTTCCCTTTATGAAGCTATTTTGAGAAAATACTGTAAACAATAAGCAGTTACAGATACATCTGGGATTTGTACATTGGGAATGAATGTCAAATGCTCCAAATTTAGTTGAGGGATATATAGAACACGCGTAGATAAGCAACAATCACAGGAACACATTAGTCAATCTCTCCGATAATTCCACTAGATCAAGCTAGACTCAATATATTTTAATAGATATGACTCTCAAGGTGCATGTAGAATTAGAATCCTATTACTTAAAGGAGGTGAGGTGACAAGGGGGTATAATACTATTCTGATTCCCCAATGTGAAAAAGGAGAGTGGTGGTTGCAGGCTGCTCAAACCCCTTTTTTAATTGGTGAATATTACGTCCCAGCACATCAATGAATTTCATGGAATCATGACATGACACTTGTATAACTGTCAAACCTATTGAAATATCAATGGACCAAGTACCTGTGACTATGGCACTAATGCTGAGTACTACTCTCATTTACAATTTTGGCAATTGGACATTCATTGCTTGCTTTAAACATCTTATTAATCAGATATACTAAAATAGAGAAAATAGCAAGATTTCGAGTTAACTGGTTGCATGACATTGGAACATACCATGGACCTCAACATAGGAGAGACAACTAAAGTAAAAAGGAATCACTAAAAGCACAAATAAAATACTGGATATTAAAACACCTAGTATCAAAATGATAGTTGCCAAGAAATTCTTAAACCAGCTAGATAAAGTAAAAGAATACCTTCTTCAGAAAACTATTGAATTACAAGAACTTTGCAGACACTAAAAAAAGCAACAAGCACAGAATTCTCTAAAAATTATGGATATTCTAAAATATGATATTATATTAACTGAGCATGTTTTGAATTGTGCAATAAGTGCTTGTAACTCATGGAGTGTTATAAAATCTTTTTACTTGTAAATATTTGTCAAAATAGTCTACATGAATTGTCAAGAAACACATTTTCTTTGGTCTTTGACTGACTATATATGGTATTATGTAAAAATTTATTGCTATGCTTATTTGTTTAAATTTAGGTATTTTTTGTTAAATTGGTGTTATGGAAAATATGTAAGAAAATTCAATTTAGATAGTAAGTGATTTGAAATCATAGCTTTGAAATTATTCCAAACACTTGATAGTGTAATATCTTGGGGTATATTCCCTCATCTCTCTTATCAGATCCCCTATGTGAGAACTTGAAGTGACTATCCTCCCCTGAGGAACATCCTCAGACTCCCAAAATAACTGATAACTGAGAAACTGATTTCAACTACTGAGCTTCAAAATACATATACTCAAGAGTTTGACAGACACTTTGAGAGCTCAGATGGCAACAGGGCCACACCCTGCTATCCTTAGGAATAATCTCAAAAGCCTGGTCCACCAACACCACCCCCTAACATTGAGGGATTTAACCTGTCACTGTGGATCTCTGCTGTGGCAGATAAACCAGCTTCTCCCAAGAATCACTCATATAAAGGCATACTTCAAACTTCAGTTTGACTTTATTTCCATAGAGGCCTGCTTCCATTCTATTTGAGCTATTGAACTTCAGTAATTTTGGAACTCACTCAGTATGTACCTCATCTATTAAGTATGTTCCCCATAAGATTTTTTCATGTTACTCTCCCCCTCTTTAAGAATTGTGAATCTAAGACAAAATTCTGCTTGCCTGGCAATAAATCATGTGATTAATAAAATCATACCTTGGTCATTTCCTTATTTCTACCATGGGACTCCAGCCTGGAGCTGCCAGTAACCTTCTTTGTATCTGAAGATTGCATGTCTCAAAATGAATCCAACTTCCAGAGGTAAGGTAAGCTACCCTCCATAACAGTTCCCATCCCCTGCCTTGGGTGAATTGACCTACTGATTTGCTTCTAAGGACCAGAATCAGGCAAAATGAGATTAGGTCTCATGATGCTGTGATATGTACTTCTAGCCCTTGGCTCACTGGCTTTGAGAAAGCCTCCATAATACAAGCTATCTTCTGCAGGGCCCCATGCATTAAGGAACTGAAAGCAACCTCCAGCCAGCAAGAAAGACTATATGCCACCAGGAGCCAGGCAAGTGAGTTTACAAGTGGGTCCTGCCCAATGGTGCTTGGGGTGAACACAGGCAGGTCAGTGCCCTGCATGCAGCATATGATAGGTCCTGGACTGGGTACCAAGGCTCTTAACTTGCAAAATACATGAGGTGATAAATGTTTCAAGTCACTAGTTTGTAGAGTAGACAGATGCAGACTGACTCAGTGCAACTTTAGCCTTTCTTAATTACAGATGTCAACACAGCCTCCCACTTTAGGGAAGAGGTCACCAGCACCATTACAAAGGGACAGAATCTGGCTAGATTATGCAAAAAAGAATATCATGTTAGGAGAAGATTTGAGATAGAGCTATGACTAATCAATATATTCCAAGTTGATAAAAGAATAAAGTGAGAAAGATAAAATTAGCAATACCATATCTGGCAGTGGTAGAATGGAGTCTCAGGTCAAGCCTACTATTGAAAATAATTACAAAATAAATTTACAAACATGTCTATACATTTAAATCTGTAATGAGACCAGAGCACTTGTAAAGCAGGGTGAAATGGAGGGCCAAAATTCAGGTCCAGGAGGAAACAGAAGCTCTGAGAAATGAGCTAGGGTAATTCTTCTACCCTGGAGCTCGCCAACTCCAAATGAGCACAGCAGGGCCTGATAAACCAAGACTCAAAGGGCCAGAAAGGACAAACCTAGAGCTGATCACTCAGCCCAAGAGAAGGGATCCAGGAAAAAACTTGGCTCAGAGACTGGGATCCCTAAGGGTCATATTCTGAGAAGAGAGGCCTGAAAATGGAAAGAGATGTGCCCTCACTCAGAAGGAAACACAGACTCTAATCCCATGGTTGTGGGATAATCCACTACCCAAGACGATGAGAAAATCTCTTCCTTCTGAATGAGGCTATCATCCAGAGCCTCGAATTTCCTCTACACCTTTTAATATAAGATGTCCAATGGGCAACAAAAAACTACCTAAGTAGAGAAGGCAAGTCATGACCAAACACGAAGCCCAGAGAACCAGATCTACCAGGCTCAAGGCAATGAAATCACCAGAAGCAAACTATAAAATAACTCTGATTAATATGATCAGGAGTCAGGACTCGAGAATGAGAATTTCAGCAAAGAAATAAAAACCATAAATGTAACCAAAGGATGTTCTAAGACTGAAAAATACAATAACTGTATAGATACAGATAAAAAAAATGCAGTTTAAAACAGAGAAAATAGGGTAGAAAAGAAAGGGGAAAAAATCTGTAAGCAAACAGAATGATGTAAAATAACCTAACAAATGTGAAATTTGAATCTAAGGAGGAAAAGAGAACAGTAAGAAGCAATATTTAAAGAGAAAATGGTAGAAAATCAAAAAAATAAAAACTTCTCTTCATTAAATTTAAGGTAACATTAAAAATTGACAAAGGAAGCAAGATGAGAAAAACATATTTGAAACAAATCAGTCTGACCCAGGATTATGTCCAAAGTAGAGAAAGAAGTCCTACAAATCAGAAATGTGGAACAAAAAAAATCCATTTTAAAAAATTTCTTTGTTTTTATGGTACTGGGGATTGAACCAGGGACTCTCTACCACTGAGATACTTTATTCTGAGACATGGTCTTGCTAAATTGCCCAGGCTGACCTCGGACTTGTGATCCTCCTACCTCACCCAGTAGAATGGGTGATCCCCTCCTGGCATCTCCATCCTCAGTAAGTCATATAATTCTAATCACCTTTGAAGGGCCCACCCAACAGCATCAGTAGAGAATAGGGTTTCAACATATGAACAGATATCCAAGCAAAATACCAGACAAAATACCGATGCAAACAAACTTCATATGTTGAGACAACTAGAGAAATTTAAACACTGATTATATGAAAATAATAATAAATCATTGTTAGTGGACTTGAGTATTTTAAAGGGATTATCCTTAAGAGATACATACTAGAATATTTAATGACTATTTAATGAAATGGTCACCCTGGCCATGCACAGGTAGCTATCCAGGATGGTGATAGAGATGAGGGGGCCCAATATGATCTCCCCACATTCATGTATGTCTGAAATATTCAATAGAAGCTTTAACTATAATCTATTTTTATATTTACTGAAATGAGAATGCTTAGGACAAAGTTGAATAAAATGGTACAGAACAGATTATGTAGGTTCATTTAGATAGAATTCACACATCTGGGGCATTATCCCCTCAAATAATTTCCAAAATATTAATAGTAGAGTTCCCTTGGATTATGATTTTAGATTACTGTAATTTTCTCTTTGATCCTTTTCTGTACCATTTGAATTTTTAAAAATTCCCCTATTTTATAATTGAATAAAACCATGAGGCTAAACAAAGCATACAGATTCTCAAGTATTCAAGCCCGGGGTGCAAAAGCCCAGCTTATTGTTAACCAATCCCAGAGAAAGAACTTGGAGGTCTCAAGGGAGAGTGTTTGGACATCCTATTACTCACATGCTCCTTGGTGGCAGCAGGCTGGGATAATATGGAGGGCTGTGCCAGCTATAAGCAAGGAGAATACAGGAGAGGTTTTGTGCCTACTATACAGATGGATTTCTTCAGATATTTATGAGTACATTCTTTTACTTTACAACCAAGGTCATTACGTTTTGATCCCATCTAAAAGGATTGAAGACAAAGCTCTGGGAGGCTGAGGCAGGAGGATTGCAAGTTCAAGACTAGCCTCAGCACCTTAGCAAGACCCTGTCTCAAAATTTAAAAAGAAAAAAGGGCTGGGGATGTGGTTCAGCGGTAAAGCACCTCTGGGTTCTATCTTGAGTATACATAAATAAATAAACAAACAAACATATAAATAAATAAAAGATTGGCAACAATGGAAGTACAAGAGAGGTGGCCAGTTTCCCTTCTCCTTATCCTCAGTATCACATTCTTTAAAGTCCTTATGTCACTGCCAGGCACAAGACTTCCTAGGCACTGACTGGTGTTTGCCCTGACACCCAGCATAACCAGATCTAAGGGTGATGCATGACAAAGACAGAGGCAGAAACCGTGGACCTTGGTAAAGACCTGGTGATCATCCACAAAAAGGAAACCAAGCTGGCAGCAACAGTTGATGGCAGCAGATGCCCATGTCCACAGAGAGTGGGCAGAGTGGAACAAAAGATCAGTATAGGCAGACTCACTGGGAAGAAATGTCCAGAGACAAACTGGGAAAGCAGGTCTTCCCCTACAATGCTTAAATGACAAAGGAAAGGAAGAAAAGAGTAGGCTCCACTCATGGGAGTGACAAGAAATCTTTATCCACAGGAGAAAAGTCTAAAGGTCATTAAGTGAGGGGCAGTTGAAGGGCTAGAAGATATATCAACAAGTGATGCAAATTCCGACAGGCTCATTATTAAAGAAAAGAAGGAGAAACAGGAAGGAGACACTAGGGAATGTGAGGGATGTGTTTGTGAATGGAGCCCGGACAACCAGGACACACACACAAGTTTTAGAAATACAATAAAATAGAACAGGTGAAGCCATGGGGATCAATGATGGTACAGTGGGGCCATCAACAGGAGAAAACACTTGGGAAAGATAATACACACCACACTCTCACAAGTTTTGGTTTTTGTCTTCATCTTCTCCAAGAAAAGCAAAATTATAATTCAAATTGATAAACTATGTGAACTTCAGCTTTTTTTCTCTTTGACTCGATTTGACCATCTCAGTCTCTTCCAGCTCTAAGACACTAAAATTGCATGGTTTCTTGTTTTTATTTATTTCAGTAATATACAACACCAGACATGATCACAAAAGCATGGAACACAGCTTGCTCCAATTCAGTCCCCAGCACTTTCCCCCCCTACACCCTTCTTCTTCCCTCCCTCCACTCCACCAATCCCTCCTCAATGCATTTGAAGTTTCCTTCCTTCCTTCCTTCCTTCCTTCCTTCCTTCCTTCCTTCCTTCCTTCCTTCTTTCTTTCTTTCTTTCTTTCTTTCTTTCTTTCTTTCTTTCTTTCTTTCTTTCTTTCTTTCTTTCTTTCTTTCTTTCTTTCTTTCTTCTTTCCTTTCTTTCTTTTTGTATACACTCAACACCAGAACCCACTGCTCTGCATCGTGTCCATGCATGCACACAAGAAAGTTCAGTCAGTCATTCCACTCTTCTTACCTTTTCTCATCCCTTCTTCCTCCTCCTCAATCCCTTTCATCTACTCTATTAATCTTTCTTCTATTTTGATAAAATTCCTGCTCCTTTTTTTCCCTTTTTCTCTTTTTTCTTTTTCTTTGTTTATCCACCACCCCCAATTTTGGATTAGTTTTCAAAAATCAAAGAAAGCATTTGACCTTTGACTTTTGGGGACTGGCTTATTTCACTTAGCATGATAACTTCCAGTTCCATCCAAATTTACCGGCAAATGCTATAATGTCATTCTTTGTGGTTGAGTAATACTCCATTGTGTATATATACTACATTTTCTTTATCCATTAATCTTTTGAAGAGTATCTAGGTTTGTCCCATAGTTTGGCTATTGTGAATGGAGCTGCTATAGAAATTGATGTGACTGCAGCACTGTAATATGCTGATTTAACATCTTTTTGACATATACCAAAGAGTGGGATAACTGGGTCAAGTGGTGGTTCCATTCTAATGTTGTTTTTTTTTTTTTTTTGGGGGGGGGGCTGCTCTTCATACTGCTTTCCAGAGTGGTTGAGCTTATTTGCAGTCCCATCAACAATGCCTGAGCATACCTTTTCTGCCACATGCATACCAACATTTATTGTTTGTATTTTTGATAATTGCCATTTTGACTAGAATGAGATGAAATCTCAATGTAGTTTTGATTTGCATTTGCCTAATTGCTAGTGATTCCATGATTCTTATGGATTCCTCTAGTTGCTTAGCTCCTGTCCTCAGCAACCCACCTCTTCCATAGATTCAACTCTAAAGGAGCATTTTTATCTAATACTTCAAACCATGCTGGGCCCTAATGCCAATCGCTGAATTGTTTCCCATGTTATCCCTCCCTAGCTCCAGAAGGGCACACTGCTGGTACCACCAGGCTTAGATTTCCACAGAAATGTGTTTCTTGTGTTGAATGAGCATCTCTACCTCTCCCTACACTTAGGGCCTTTCCAGAAAGGTGCTCAGAGAACCTATAGCATCAGTTGTAATACATAATCCCAATGACTTTCCCTCAGTTATCTCTTTAACTCCTGCTTTTCTACCAAGTACCAAATACCAAGTTTTACTTTATTCTACAACAGGCACAAAAGTAAAACTGCCATAAAACAGTCCCAAACAACTTTAAATGTTTGCCTATATCCCATTTCTTGGAATTTTGGGGGCAAATGTGCACTGGGTTCATATTCTACAAGTCATACAGTTCTGGGTTGCCCCAAGCTGCTGAGAAGTAGAGGGACAGGGTGGGACTGGTGGGGCAGTGACCAGGGAAACAAAAATGCAAATGGGATTTTATTTATTGGTAGGTCATTCCCCATTAGAGCATGATTTCACATCTTTGTAAAGACTGAGAGTCTAACCCAGACAGAACTCCATGGGCTGCACTGTAGGGCTTCACCACTTTTTCTTAAGCAAAGTAAATGCTGCATTTAATTGCCTTGAATCTGCAGACCCTAAAATGGAGGCTCATGTGTCAGGGGCTCCATTTTATCCAAATCCATTCAAGCAAGGCCAACTAAACCAGGGAAGACTCCTAAGTAGAGCAATTCCTGCTGCCCACCATTCACTAGATTATTCTAAATTATACCCAGAGCAATCAGAGCTGTGACTGGCAGACCCACAAATTAGTTGCACAGTCCTATCTGCTGACAGGGGGCAGAGGCAGCCAGCAGAACAAGAGTGACTCTCTGGTCCTTCCTCTACCCGCCTCTGGCAGTCTGTGATGCAGCTTTACTCCTGAGGTTTGAGCCCTCCCAACAGGCACCCAGTAAGTGGAGGTTTCTCTCCAGGGTTCTGATCCAACTGACCTCTAATGAACAAGAAGAGCCTTGGAGAGGTCCAGGCCTGTGATGAGCTCCCACATTCTTCAAATCCTTAGGGTTCCCTCTTTGGAATCTAGACATCTGATGCATTGATTTCTTCAATCTTCACTGTCCTGTGAAGAAGATGAGCTTGTTACTCTCATTTTATAAATGAATAAACTGAGGATCAGGAGAGAAATCTGCCTAATGTCACAATGCTAGGAAGTGACACTGCTGAGACTCAGATCTCAGTCATGCAGACCCACTTAGAATCCTCTGCCCCATAAAATCTCCTCTCTGCAATAAACCATGTTTGTCCTGATACAAACATCATCCCCCAAGGAGAATGGCATCCTCTGGCTTGAAGGAGACAGAGAAGTCTGAGCCTGGAGGCCTTAGAGAAATATTTTCCCCTCAGCCTCCACTTGAGAATATCACCAACTCATCAAGGTAAAAACATTTTCTGCACATTTAATCTATTCATTTTGTTTGTTAATGTTAAAAATCACAATACATTAGTATAACTTCTCTTCTAGAAAAGTTTTTATAGGATTTTTTCCCTTAAGAAAAAAATTTAAATTTCCTTTTTAACAAAAATCAAGTCATCAGAAGATGGGCATTTGACAATGTGATCAACCAGTGCTCCTCTAAAACTCTTCTTGAAATGCTTCTGGACTCCAGTGATCAGAAATCAATGCAAGGAGACACTCCTGGCTGCTGGATAGTGTCCAGCTGGCCCAGGATGCTCATCCTGACCACAGCAGAGCTACAGTGTGCTGTTGGTAATGGACTCCAGACTGGAATCCTATGACCATCCAGGATTATGGGCCATGTGACAAGCTCAGGACAGGCTAGCATGAAGAAGTTCACAATCTCCTAACCATTAGCCATTCAGAATGAATAGTTAATAAAAACAAGGAGCCAAGAAAAGAGATGTTACCAAAAAATCACTGACAAAGTAAGAATTTATAGGATCATGGTCTACATATGATGACTGTTATTCAAACAATGACCTGTGACCTGGGGAAGAGAAAAGCCACCATCATAGAGGAGCCAATGATGTTAAGCATGGAAGCTAGAGGTACAGATTAGTATCATTTGGCATACCCAAGTGTGGAGAGCAGGCTTTGCCCCACGCTGAGCTATTCCATGATGAATGGAGTGCAGTTTTCAGGTTGTGCCTAACTCTGACTTATGACATTTTATAAAGCAATATTTTGCCATAAGCTACTCCATTTTGAGTATAGTGCTACCATAAAATGACTCTACACCTTGTTTATACAACAGTCAGTATCTTCCTAACACAACCATAAGTCACATACTGATAAATTATTTATTATGCTAATAAAAATGACCAACTGTGAACATTTTGAATTAAATCAGAATCACCAGGATGCCTGGACATATCAAATCTATATCAGAAAAACCAAGCCCATGAACTTATCAAAAACATTAGACTACCAAATGAAGCAACTCCCTCACTTGAGACCCATAAAAGGAGGAACACCCCAAAACAAGACACCATGACACACTGACCCCATCAACTACTCACTTGTCATGAGCCTTACCCAAGAATATCACTGTAACAATGAACTTTTGATTTTCCATCCTGGGGCTTCAGCTCAGCAAGTTTTCTCTTGTTCATGGTGGTGATGCATGCTCACTCTAAGCGAATACCTAAAGCTGATGCTTCAAGCTGAGACTCTGAAACTACTGTCCATCTGGACCCTGACCTAGGATAAGTTCCACTCTCTGACAGCTCTGCACCCTGAATAAATTCTTGGGCTGGCTCATACTCTTACCTGACCACCTATAGTGACTCTCACATTTGAATTTATCTGCTCTCTGCCTTTACTCTCTGTTCAACCTCCTAAATCCCTGGGACCCCCAGAACCTTTTCTTAGCCTTTCTGTAACTTGCGTATCATTGTATAAAGTGTGATGTGTGACTTGAATGTTATTGCTATTAGTAGCTAAAATTGGAATCAAAGAACTTGTGATTGCCTTGTTTATGTCTATCAGGTATTCAATGAATAAGTATTATGACCCCCAAATACTTAACAAAGTGCAACTGCTAAAAGTGGAATAGCTTGTGAATTTGTTGATATTCCATAAATTTTGACATTGTGGAAAGACACAAACATGTTTGGTTTATATTAATGGCATACTTCACTCAAGACACCAAGAAATGACCCTCTAGAATAAAGAATCTTTATCCCTTTCCAGTCCTCAAACTAAAATTTGGCCTTGCAGCTCCTAGGGAAGCCACTCTCTGTTTGTTAAAGAAAGAAGAAGTTAAATCCACATGAAGAAATCATCCCCAGGAGACTCCGCTGCCAGTCTGGAGGTACTCTGCTAATAACATTGAAGGCTACAGACCAAGGTTTCAAAGCTCTCTGCAGTTGAAAACCAAAGGAGTTTTTAATTTTGTGAATTCCCTCCTACCCAAACTGCATGTGTGTTTGGAGGGGTAGGGGGAAAAGTATCCAAGGCATCACAAAACAAGGTTCAAACTACTCCTAGTAATCCATAGCCATCTCAACTATTAGACTACCTATTTGGGCAATATTAAGACAAACATTAGTCTTCTATAATACACATTTTTTTCTGACTAGATGTATAAATTTAAAATGACATTTTCAAAAGAAGCTCTAAAAATCATAACCTTCAAGAATAACTGGATTAATCTAAAAATTTAACAGTATGACTTTATAGCAGACCCCCAAATTCAACCACGAAGACAAATTTAGAGAGTAAGCTCACCAAAAATCTCTCCTTCTTCAAACTTTTCCTGCAAAATATGATTGAGGTTCTGTCAATAAAGGTGTCACAGATATTTTAATTTAAACCCTGATTTTTCTGAGAGGCAAAAGAAACAGCACCACCTAAAAATAATACCTATGCAAAGTACTATAAGTTATTAATATTTTAAGCAGAGGAAGTACTCTATTATGCAAAGCTAAAAGAAACTGATGGGTGTACCTGATGCTGTGTGGTTTCAAGAGTACACAAACTACTATTTTGAACTTGGCCCCAAATAATCTTGATGCTCACTCTAAATGAAGATGAGTAAATATATACTAACCAAATGATGAAAAGTATTAAAACTATCTAAAATTATCTTCATTTAATGTTAAAATCCAAGGTATGTTCTCCTTAGGTTTCTATTAACATGAGCTTGTATTTACAACTCTTGATGAATGGCACAAAGGCAATCATTTTGTCTATGGTAGACAAATATTTAATATCCTTAATTTATAAAGAATAGATGTAAATTGAAGCAATAGCTATTTAGCTGCAAAGAAAAATGAGCACAGAATATGTTTTTAAAAATTCACAAAGAAATATGACATTTAAAAGGGAAAATGTTCATTTCTACATAAAATTATTCCAACTAAAATCAGATATAATTTAAAATTTTACCTATCAAACTGAGCAAGTTTCCTATTCTATTGTTTTCTAAAGAACTATTTTGAAAATAGAAAACTAAAGTAGGTACCCTCCTGCAATATTACGGAAATGAGAATAACAGTACAATCTTTGGAAAGTAAATTTAAAATATGTCTTAAAGACACAGTGCCTGAATGTGCCTGTATGGTGCCTGTATGTATGTATATGCACACACATACACGCAAATCCACAACTGTACCTCCAGGAATTCATCCTCAGAATCATTGTGAATTGTGAAAATTTCAGAAGATTTAACTGAAAACCAGTGAAATCTCCAACATCAGGAAGTTGAAGAGATAGAGGATAAATTTATACGTAATGCAAATCACAGCAAGCTCTTAAATGAAAGAGGAAGAAACAGGTGTGGAGCACTAGGGAATTTGGGGGAATGTGCTTGTGGATCTTGTCGACTGAGGCAGCACAATCAGAAGGGGCGGCAACATGGATCTTGGAAATTTAAGTGAAGTAGAGCAGCTCCTTTCCTTAGAGCCCTGGTGGTGTGATATCAATTAAAGGAGACCAGAGTGCACAGTGCAAGTACCTGTCATAAAAACATGCTGTATCTTAGAACTACAGGGTGTACACAGTGTTTTTATTCCATCAAACCAGAATTCTCTTTGAAAGTGAATGGTGTAAAAGTAGGATTTTGATAAGTAAAGTCCTAAGTTCAAATAATACACTTGAATAGGAAGAAGTAGATACAATCGTTCACTCTAGAATCTCAAAACTATCTGTAGTACTTCTGAAGAGTCTGTAAACAGTGCAACAACTTAAATGCCATAATCAGCATATAAATCCTGCCATGGAGTCAGGATTCTGCTGGAACCTCTGCTAGTCATGAAATATTTATCATAGACTGACTCTTTTCCAGGCCCTATGTTATAGACAAAGATATAGAATCAGTACCGGCGAATACCCTAAAACTATAATCATTTGAGTTAGAATCGGGAGAGAGCCTCTAATCCAATCTCTAATCCAGCCAATGCTGATACTCCCACTCCATCTACCGTTGTCCCCATGTGTAATCTAAGCCATGTTTTTTGCCAGCTATTCTCTCTGAGCAAAACTTGAGAAATCCAGTTCCTTATCAAACAAACAAACAAAAAACAACTTTCAAAGCAATATGTTTTAGGGGTAATATTTTTTATTAAGCTCTAATTTTTTGGTTTTTAATATCATCTGGGTTTCTCCAGTACCATTCCATGTAGAAAAAGTTAATTCTGAAACATAAAAATTCTGGTGCAAAAACAAGCCTGCTATCCTGAGTGGGGTAACTTAACTACCCTCTTTATCTCAAATGTAAGTTTCTCTTTATGAGGACAGGCAGGAGAAAAGGCTGCTCTGAGTCACCGCACAGCCGTCTGTTCCAGAACTCCTTCTTCAAAGACTAAAGGAAGTTGCAGGTTATCTCTACACCAGCTTCATTTCTTCAACCAGAATTTCATCAGGTTTGTGAAATGGTATTCAGTGCATATATTTTAGATAAGCTCATTAGTCTCCTACTGGTATTAAAAGAGGCCTCATAATAGCATCACTCAAAAGCTTAGATGATGGAACGCATTCTCTTTGGTCTCCAGCTCTCAAAAATACAATTGAGATCTTTTTCCACAAATTCACAGGACAGGAATCCTCATCACAGAAAAACTTTCAAAACCAAGTTACTGAGCAATAACTTATGGGATGACATTTTCTGCTGGGGATGGCTGACCAAAGTACATGGGCCCCACATAGTCCAAGATTGTATTTAGATTGACTGTACACTCTTTCACCAGGAATAGTCTCCTATCTTAGTCCATTTTGTCTTGCTAAAGAATACCATAGACTGGGTAGTTTATAAACAATAGAAGTTTATTTGGCTCACATTTCTGGAGGCTGAGAAGTCCAAGATGGAGGGGCAGGATATGTGAGGACTTCTTGCTGCACCATAACGTGGCAGAATCTATTACATGGTAAGAGGAAGAGGCTGCCAAATTTGCTTATATGACAAACCCTCTAATCATAACTAACCCACTCCTGAGATGGTTACCAAACCAGATTCATTTTGCATGGCATATAGTATGCTAATTACTGAAGCAATAAAGTTTGTGAAATAGTTTATATATCATGTGCCAATTGTGTGGAGATGGAGACAAGCCTCAAATCTGCTTCCCAGGGAATATGAGTTAGGGGTACTTATGGCTTAAAGGAGCAGAGTGGTATCTGAGACATGGGAAAAGGTGATTAGAGATTGAGAAAAGTGAAGTAATCAGTGATCTAGACATGCCCAATCAGACTTCATGGCTCTTCATAGTATGAGTGTTCAGAAAATGGAAGGGTTAGCATGATCTTTCACCTTCTGAAGGTATCAAAAGATCACCCAGTGAACACTCGCACAGGACCAAGTGAAGGAGCCAGTGGCTTCAACCATTTTGAACTAGATAAGTCTACCTCCAAAGTCCTAAAAAAGCCCTTAAACCATCATTACCAAGATGACTACATATCACAGCCATTATCTATAGTAAAGTTAGTAAGGATCATTATTATTTAGCCAAGTGATTTCCAAAATAAGTGATAAAACAAGTAACTAGAAGCAAATGAAGTTAGAGGATGTATTCAGGTTTTTCCTTGGTTTCAAGATAAGGAATTTAATCCATTCACAAAGGCAGGACTCTCATGACCTAATTCTCTCTTTACTAGGCTCCACATCTCTCCATTGCTGCATTGGGGTTGTTTCCAGTGCTTGGGGGACATAGTAAAACCATACACCCCAATATCTCAGCTAAAACATCTCTGTAATTATAAATTAAAGTATGAGAACAAGATCTTCCAAGAGAAGACAGAGGGAAAGAAATGTCGCTGCGCTTGACCACACCAGTGGTCACTTCCTTCTGTGCCTCTCTGCCACCATCATCACTTCATCACTGCTAACCTTTGTACCATAGATCTCATTATGTGTTCAGCTTCTGCGTAGATTTAATTTCACTGCAGCCATGACTTAATCCCAATAATGAATGGCTTAACTCACTTGCACATACATATTTTAATATAATACACATTTTTTTTCAGTACTGGAGATAGAAACCAGGGTTGCTCTGCCACTGAACTACATCCCCATCCCTTTTATTGTTTTATTTTGAGATAGAGTCTTGCCAAATTTCCCAGACTGGCCTCAAATTAGCAATCCTCCTGCCTCAGCCTCCCAAGTTGCTGGGAATACATGTGTTCTCCAGTACATCTAGCTATATTTCGCAATTTAAGTTAAGCGTACAGCAAATACCCACATCAAGTATTCTCCTTTTGAAATCTCAAATCTGTTCTTTCAATCTTACAATTAGTAGCTAAGTGATTGTATTCTGCCATAAGGCAGGATTTTTCTTTTCTTTTTCCACCAAGACAAAGGCTAGATTATATGGGGCCTGGAAGCTGAAAGGTGGGAGGTGACATTTATATTTGACATTGATGTTGGAAATGCAACAAAGTTATATCTAGTAATAATGACTGAATCCAGATCAAAATATGAAGAGCTCTAAATTCTACCAAATAATCTAGACCCCTTGCCCCACTAGTCTTCAGGCAGTTACATGATAACATTTGGAATGGTGCAGCCTCTGCATGGTTTTACATAATAATAATCCATGTGGAAAGGCAAAAAGGAGAGAATGTGGTGATCCAGCATTCATGACATGGTGAGTCTGATTCTTACATCCCACCCCACCCCACCCCACTGGCTATAAACATGGTGTTGTTGGTTTTGGATGGGAGCCTCCTGTGAAGTTGAAGCCCTTTCTCTTACTACTAGTGGTGATTCTATGTAGGGAGCTGTCTGTATGTCCTCCATACAGCCTTCTTTGTATCTGGGACACCAGAGACATCTGAGACACCTCTCACTGTCATCTACCTCATGGAGAAAAAGGTCTTCAACAAAGGTTTACTGAGTTTTGACAGGAGTTCCAATATCTAGAATACTGTAGATGTATTTGGAGAGAGAAGCTGCTATAGAATGGGGAGTTTGAAAGAGTTAGTTAAGGGAAAATAGATGCAGTTTTGTCATTGAGAACACAGAGGTAACTTTTAAACAGATGCATTTTATACAATAAAAATGACTAATTCTTACTGGGTACAATGCCTCATGCTTGTAATCCTAGTGACTCATGGAGGCTGAGGCAATAAAATTGCAAGTTTGAGGCCACCCTCAACAACTTAGTGAGATGAGACCCTGTCTCAAAAATTAAAAAAAATAAAAATAAAAAGGGATGGGATGTAGCTTAACAGTAGAGTGTCCCTAGGTTCAATCCACAGTGCCAAAAGCAAACAAACAAACAACAAAAACAGGCTAATTCTCAATACATGCCTTTATATTACTTCAAAATTAAAAGGTATAGTGACTGTATTTTAAGAGGTATCAGTCTAGAGAAAGATGTAATGGTGGATTATTCTTTTGTGCATTTCATTGAAACTGTGTTTTAGCCTTTCCTAATTTCCTGTTGTATTTCCTAGTTTCAGATTTACCACCCCTCCCAGACCTTTTGAGTAGCAGTTTAAGATTAAATAACAAGAGTAATATTCCATTGTCTGTGTGTATAAATATGCATATATGCAACATTTCCTTTAAAGTTAATTTTAGTCACAAGAGGATTTAGGTAAGAAAAATGGGAACACATTTATTTCTAAGAAACATGAGAAACAACCACAAACATGTTAGAAAGTTTAAATAGTATAAAATCTTCAGCCAAGGAGTTTGATAAAATCTAGGGTTTCCTGACTGAGTTAGGAGAAAAAGAGAAAGGAAAGGAAGAGCAGTTGGTCTGCCTTAGGTTTTCTTCCTCTGTTTACCCTGGGCTGGGGTTATGCAGTGGAGCAGAAGAGGATGAGAGAAAGTGGTAAATTAGTCAGAGTTCTCTAAAGAGAGAGAACCAGTAGAATATATAGATGTTTGTGAAGGGGTCTATTTTTCTATAGTTGGCTCATGTGATTAAAGAGGGTAAGAAGTCCTATAACAAACCATTTGAAGATTGGTGATCCCATGATGAACATGGATGAACCTGGAAGACATTATGCTTAGAGGAAAAAAATACCATATGATGATCTTACTTATATGTAGAATCTAAAAGTGTCAGCCCCATAGAAATAGAGAATAGAATGGTGGTTACCAGGGCCTGGAAGAGAAAGACAGGGAAAGGAAGATGTTGGTCAAAAGGTACAAACTTTGAGTCATAAAAGAACCACATTCTGGAGAATCTAATGTACAATATGGGAGTCACAGTTAATGCTGTACCATATACATAAATTTCAGAAAGTAGACTTAAGTTTTTTACCCATTCACTACACAAAAGGGGTGACTATTGTGATGATGAATATATTAAATACTGTGATTGTAGTAATTATTTCATAACTTACACCTATACAAATCACATGTTTCAAACCTTAAATATATACATTTTTAAAATTTTTAAATCATTTTTCAATCATTCTTTCCAACTTGAATGTTGGGGTGGTAAAGAATGGAAGATAAAGATTGCATGCAAAGGACACCCAACAAAGGAAGGGTGGGTGGCTGAGCATTGAGTTGTCAGGGCCAACTTGTGAGGGGTGCTGGTGGAGCATCAGGAGTGTCACCTGGAGATGTCAGGGCAGCGGATCAAGTTCGCATTCAAGCTCTATTCATCTTCCGGTTTGAAATCAGACCATGGTGGGGATATCAGGGAAAGACTTGAGAAGGAAGAAAGCTCTCAGATCTGCAAAATTTCTGAAAATTATCATAACATAATGGCAATTTTGAAGATTTTTGTAATCCTTATGTATACAATTAGTATAAAATGGCTGTATAAAACTACTGAAATAGTAGATCTGCAAAATTTCTGAAAATTATCATAACATAATGGCAATTTTGAAGATTTTTGTAATCCTTATGTATACAATTAGTATAAAATGGCTGTATAAAACTACTGAAATAGTTATAGAACTCTTTTTTTTTTTTGGTATTGGTGATTGAACTCAGGGGCACTCGACCACTGAGCCACATCCCCAGCCCTATTTTGTGTTTTATGTAGAGACAGGGTCTCACTGAGTTGCTTAGCACCTCGCCATTGCTGAGGCTGGCTTTGAACTCGCAATTCTCCTGTCTCAGCCTCCCTAAGTGCTGGGATTACAGGCTTGAGCCACCGCGCCCAGCTAGTTATAGAACTCTTTATGGAATTATTTTTCTATTCCTGTTCTTCAGAAGAAAACAGTATGGTAATTTAGGTAAATATTGAGCTTTTGAAATATTTAAATTATACTCCAAAAAATCCAAAACTTTGGAAAATTATTTCTTTATTAATTTAATTTATTGGCTATACCGGCTTTGCATTTATATTCACTCACAGGCTTATGAAAATAGAAATATACAGAAACAATCATTATATTAGAATGATGGTATAATGACTATTTTCTCAGAATTTTGGGGGGAGGGTAATTGGGGATTGAACCCAGTGCCTTGTGTGTGCTAAACAAGCCCTCTATCACCAAGCTATAATCCCAGCCCTGAATTTTCTTTGTAATTAATTTTCAACATGTTTTCCTAACAATGAAATGTAAAGAATTTGGGTCTATATGTTTACCCTGATTTGAACATTATACAATGTATACATGTATTGAAGCATCACATGGTGCTCTATAAATAGGCATAATTTTTATGTATCAATTTAAAAAAATTTGAGGCCTTTATAGCATTTTTCAACTTGAAAATGAAGTTAAATGCTCTTATATCTCATTTCTTTTAAACTGTGCACCTGCTGTTCTTTTTAACATTTTAAATTCAATAAAGTAAAATTGGAAAAAGATTATCAACTGAAATTGTATAAATTTTTCACACAGAGTAAGTGAGTAGTGTTTTTTTTTAATATTGGAGTGTTATTGTCAATTTTATATACCTAATGAAAATAGCAATAAATAATTCTATCTCTGAAACTTGGCCAAATAAAAACTCCCTCTTTTTTTTTTTTTTTTTAAAGTATCAATTAGGTCCTTGTCTGGGTCTGGGTTTCATGTGGTATATTGGTCAGCTTTTCATTGCTGAGACAAAATGCTTGAGAAAATCAACTTAAAGGAGGAAGGATTTATTTTGACTCAAGGTTTCATAGGTTTTTATCCATGGTCAGCTGGCTGTATTGATTCTGGGCCTCTGATAGGACAGTACATCATCGTGGAAGGGCATGGTGAAACTCAGCTGCTCACTTCATGATGGCTGGGAAGCAAAAAGAGAAAGAGAAGAAAGGTCTAAGGACAAAATACATCCCTCCGGACTTTCTCTTCTTTCTTTGTTCAATGCTGTTTTGTTATTATTTTAATTGCACATATGCATGAAATATAGTATGTTAATTTGATACACATACATTGTACATTCTATATTGTTATTTTTTTTAAAAAAATCCTAAGGCAAGGTACAGAATTTAATCAAGTTGTTGAACATACACATAATCATAAACTAATATAAGCTAAGAAAGAAAAGTGCATATGTTAGGAAAATATATAACAGGGCTGTCTGATCCAGTGGGGCAAAGAGCTCTGAAAAAGTGTTTCTGTTGCTCAGAGCTCAGAAAACAAAGGTTAACCAGGTAAAGAGAGAAGAACATGAGAGAGAGGGCTCTGGCAGCAGAATCAGCATGGCAAAGTCCCAGTGTGGGAGGGATGGACCTCTTTGCTGAACGGAAAGCAGGCTGCGGGTAGGATGAGAAAACAACACATCAGGGAGCGAGGAGTAGAGGGAGACCTGAGAGGTGGAGAGGGGCTAGGATCAGGGTTCTCTGTCATGGCACTTCTGACATATGGGCTGGATGATCCTTTGTTGTGAGGAGCTAGCTGTGTATGATTTTAGCATCATCCCTGCCTCTGCTCACAAGATACCAGTTGCATCTCTTCCCTTCAGTTGCAACAACTAAAAATGTTTCCAGATATTGCCAAATGTCCCTTGGTAGGGACAAAGAGGAACAAAATCTCTCCAAGGTAAGAACGACTGGGTCAGATCATGCAGAGCCCTTTAGGCCATATAGAGGCTTGGACCCCAAATCTTATTATATGAAGAGCAATGGGAAAGCCCTGAAGGATTTTAGTAGGATAGTTTATGACAGATCTATGGTGCATGATGTAAGGATGTCTCTTTTCTCCTGTAAAATAATCATGTTACTTCTTCATATACTCACCCCAAATAAACCAAGATATAAGCTTCTATGTGTGATTCTTATCACCCACCACTAAAATGTGTATGCATAGCTATCAATTATGTTCAAAGAGTATCCAAACATTGATTCTGAGCATATTGCTGTGTTACAATCTCAGAGTTATAATTATGAATGCTGCAGGGTTTGTTACCAATTTGTATGTTCAGTAAATTAGAACTTTCAGAAATGTGTTCTGGGAGAATCAAATGTATATCTGACTGTTATTCTCAGAAAGAGATATTTGGAGAAGTTTATGAGCATTTAATTTTTCTTCATTAATCCAGTGAGAAATAACTTTTTCATTCGGAGATGCTCCACAACTTCTTTTATCTTTTTACTCTTGATATTCTTAAATTAGCCTTGATTTTTAAATTCAGATTTAGCTTTTGGTAAAACCAAATGAAAAACACACATTGTCTGGTCAAGGGAAAATTGGCCTTACTTCCAGCCTTAAATGTTTAAATAAAGCATCCTTGGCAGATGTACTTTTCTTCAATAGAAAAAGACATCAAGTGCGGGAAGCCATCCATGAAATGCATGAGGACCTTCTTCAGCATCATAGCCAGTGAAGGGGTAGATCTGGCATTGGGAACTTCCCATGGCAGTCCTACGGGGATAGATGGCCCAAATGCAAGTTAATTTCCTCTCAGCTCTGCTAAGAGGTCTCATGAAGCACCAGGGATGGGTGTGACCTGCTAGGAACTGAGCAGCTTACCTGTCCCCACCTCTATCCTGTTTTGGTGAAGAACTTTCCATAGAATCTCTTTGATGTCTTCTGATATAAATAAAGCAAATGCAGGCTCCTTTCTTTGTTAGAAGGGCTGCTTGGGCTCAGCAGTTGACCTCTTCTAAAGATGGCTGCAAGGAGAGCTGATGTGAACGTCGCTCTTTTCACTCAGGGGTCTATATGCAACAGAAAGACCTAGGGAGTAGAGATGAACGGGAACCAAATCAAGGATCCATATTTGAAATTGAATACATGTTCTCAAAATAATTATGGAGCAAAAATTCAAATTAGTAAAACTGGGATTGTATTCTCAAAACTGTAAGCATTTTGAGAGAAGGGACCATGACTTGCATACCACTAGTACCCGATGTTTAGTGAACAGCAGACAGTTCAAAGATTTTCTTGAAGATAGAAATAAGGTATGCCCTGTTATGTTATTTCTCCCCTTGCTCTTGTAAATCTGTACTCTCTTCTGCTGCACTCAAGGACACTAGACCAACAGCAAAATCAAATGTGAGAGCAACCCCATAAGCACAGTTTCCCCTGACGCCTCACACAGATGGGTAGGCAGAGAATCTGGCAGTGAAACAGTTCCAACCAGGGTGATTAGAAGGAGGAGTTTGGCTTAATGGACTTGCATTTCATTCTTCCTCATTCTAATTTCTGTTATGCTTGGGACATTTGGATCTGAGCCTATTTTCCTAGGTAAAGAAGTCTTATAAAATTAGTACATATTGGAAGTCACACTATTCTCAAGATGTCAAGATGCATATGTCTAATGGCAGAAATAACTGCATAGGTGAAGTAGCAAATGTTGTTAAGACAGTATTAAATTAACTGAAATAACTACTTAAAAGAGGAGATTGTTGAGAGTAACAGAAATTGGAGACTGTGGTAGACCATTGAAGGATGGCTCAGGTTGAGAGAATCTTCTAGTTGAGAGAAGAGATGAAAGTGAAGAAAAAGAAGAAAAAGAGGGGATGAAGAGGTTGAACTGATCGAGAAGAGCTACCACTTTATTATTGTTACAAATATAATATTTATATTTATTTATATTGAATACAAAAATTTATTATGCAATTATTGAGCACTCACTATGTAATAGGAAATGTCCTAAGTGACAAAAATGTATTCCTTTAGTCCTCACAGGAACCCTGTATGGAAAAATTACTTGGCTCCATTTAGAAGTGAAGAGAGACTCCTAGAGGGGTTGCAAGGCTTGTCTAGAGCCTCTTTATCAAGACTCAAAGTAGTGAATCTGGCTTCAGAGCCTATGTCCTCCTGCAGCAGGCTACTGGGAAACCTTGTTATGTGCCCAAACCAGGTATATGTGTTGGGAAATCGCAGAGAAGTACTTTCAGGGTAAAAATGGAAAAGTCTTGATATGAAGGCAGTGGCATATACACATATGCTTACAGAAATAATTCTCCAGTCTTGAGAAAATGTAATTCTTGCTAGGTCTGTGTAAATCAGAACAAGGCCATTTTACTTAAAAACAGCATACCACAGTGATGCAGCCACTTTAGTGTTTATAGCAGCTCAATTCACAATAGCTAAGCTGTGGAACCAACCTAAATACCCTTCAATAGATGAATGGATAAGCAAACTGTGGTATATATATGCAATGGAATATTACTCAGCATTACAAGGGAATAAAATTATGGCATTTGCAGGTAAATGGATGGAGTTGGAGAGTATCATGCTAAACGAAGTAAGCCAATCCCAAAAAACCAAAGGCCAAATAGTCTCTCTGATAAGTGGATGCTGATCCATAATGGAGGAGGAGGCATGGGAAGAATGGAGGAAATTTAGTCAAAGGGAAGGGAGGGAAGGGGAGGGGACATGGGGCAGGAAAGATGGTGGAATGAGATGGACATCATTGCCCTAGGTTCATGTATGATTGCACATGTGGTGCAACTCTACATCATGTACAACCAGAGAAATGAAAAGTTGCGCTCCATTTGTGTACAATGAATCAAAATGCATTCTGCTGTCTTGTATACCTAAATGGAACAATAAATTTAAACAAAAAAAAAGAACAAGGCCATTTTATCTATACAATGTACATGATAGATAGTGTCTATGTCCTATTCACATTTCAAAGGTTATGGAAATGCATGCTTTATGAAAAGTATTGGGCCATCAAAATATGTAAGCAGTATAAAGTGTCTATAAAACATAATTCTAATGCTGACTACTCATCTGCAACTCAACTTTCATATATGCTAATATGATGTTAAACAGAATTTCCACAAATCTTTATATGCAAGGAAACAAACCAAGGATTCAGCACTCATAGTAATTATTCAGTGAAATGTCAGTTTACTAGTAGTACTTTAAAACTTTGGGAAAGTGGTAATTCATGACTTTAGTAAGAAAAATTATCAAAGACTTGGAAAAAGACCTAAAGTTGGGGTATGTCTTTTCAATATCATAAGGAACAAAGGCCATCAGGGAGTATCTAGAATGTACTGAGTTTCTTATTATCTGTTAGTGATCAGAGGTTCCAGGTTTCATGAAGTTACTTAGTTCATAGACTTTTATCCAGTAAAGATGGAAATAATTTTTTTCAGTAAAATAAATGATGCCAAAGACTTAAGACTTGTTGAATTATAATGGAATCCCCCCCTTTAAAAAATCAATTAGCAACTTTCACTGACATTCTTTGTTAAATCTTCTCTAAACATCTTAGCAATTCAAATGTTCTTTGAACAGTCATAACATCTTATTGGTTTCCCCATTAATTAATAGGTTAAATAAAATCGCATAGAATCATGATTTTTACTACTGTCTGATAATTATACTTTGACATTTTGGAAATGTTTGTTTGCAGGTTTCTCATTATCTGTAATTCTGAAAGACAGGAAAAGTTCTTCTGCTAACTGGTGACATGGATTTGACTTTAGAAATCATGACTGAGAGTTTCATTTCTCTTCTTTCCTCACTACAATATTCATTCTGTCCACTAAGCTTGGGCATAATTGCATACGATGCTCTTAAAACATAAAGTGTTGCTCTTTGCTTAACATTATCTTTATAACTGGTGAGAAAACCATGGAGTCTTCAGTGAGTAAGAGGTAAAGATGTCCTGTGGCAGTGGCAACCTGCCATTTGCTTGTCTAGTAACACCCTACTTTAACATATGGTCTTCTGATTCTACACTTGCAGTTCAGCAAATTTTCTTCTGAGGATGCAAAACACAGTCTGACTTGCCCTTATAAAAATGAATCCTAGGAATTTATTTGGCAACACTTCCTTATCCATAAAAGCTTTGTAGTCTTTATCTGCACTCTGTTTAAAAGATGGAAACAAGATTTTTGAATAACTAAGCACTTTCTCTTCCAGGATATATTATGAATAGGATGACTTTGGCTAAGAGAAAAATGACCTTTAATGCAAAGATTTCTAAAGTATTTGATCTTTGACCAACAATGGGGGGCACAAAATTTAAGTGTAACCAGAGATGAATATTTGATTTTTTTAAAAAAAGGCTTTATTTTAATTCACTTTAATGAATGCAAAGATATTCAAAACTATTGGAAGGATGAATCCTAATGAGGCAAATTAGAATAAATTAAAATATTGCTCAACAATTTAATTAACCTTTCAAAATTACAAAGGAAACCAAATAATGTTATACTGTGCTGTGTTACCTTAACAGAACACTATATACAGAGATATTATTCAACTTATATCATCACTAGTATTGTTTCTAGGGTGAGTTCTAAAATCATTGCCACTCTGCAGTAACATTTATTATTTGGAAATTGGAAAGTTCAGAATAAACATATTTACTTATAATCTGGGGGATCTGATGCAGGCACATCTCAGTTTTATCTGTGTATTTATCTTGAAAGGAAAAAGAAAAAAAGACAAATATTATTTAAAGGCTATCAATTATGTAAATTTTTTAAAAAATGCATATTATGGCCTGTAGTGAAATAAGCATGTTTTAGCACTAGGTTGAGCACTGCCATATGGGAAATATGTAGTTTTCTCTCTGACAACATTTCTACCCAAGATCCAAGTAATGGACTTTTGTTTCTCTGGTTAAGGAAAAGTCATTAAATGAAATTCTAGCTCAGTACTTTGCTTACTTTTTTATCAGGGATAATAAAGTCCACTTCCTATATTACAACCAGATAATAGCCTTCCATAAGATCTCAAAAACTAAGGAACTGAGGAGATAAACAATTTTTGACTTCATCCATCCATGAAGGAATTGCTTGTTATGGTTTAGATATGAGGTATCCCCCCAAAAGCTCATGGGTGAGACAACGTACGAAAGTTTTGAGATGAAATGATTGGTTTATGAGAGCCTTAACCTAGTCAGTCCATTAATCCATTTGGATGGATTGACTAGGTGATAACAGTAGGTAGATAGGGTGTTGCTGGAGGAGGTGAGTAGCTGGGCCATGCCCTTGGGGAATACATTTTGTCCCTGGTGAGTGAAGCCCCCTCTCTGTTTCTTTGTTGCCATGTCCTGAGCCACTTTCCTCCTTCACACCTTTCTGTCATGATGTACTACCTTACCTTGACCCAGAGCAATGGACTTGCCCTCTATGGATTGAGACCTCTGGAACCAAGCACCCACTAAACTTTTCCACCTCTAAAATTGTTCTTGTCAGATCTTTTGATCCTTTTAAAAAGCTGAATAGAGCATTGTTGTATATATTTAATTTTTTTAAAATTTTTTTAGTTGTTGATGGATCTTTATTTTATTCTTTCATTACTTATATGTGGTGCTGAGGATCGAACCCAGTGCCTCACTCATGCTAGGCAAGCATTCTACCACTGAGCCACAGCCCCAGCCCCGTATATATTTAATTCTTGATGTGAAAATGTGCCATTGTTTTTTCTCCCAAAGGAAAAGAAGTAACTAACGCACACTTCCTCTGAACCAGACATTGAAATATCTCGTGCTGTTTGGAGCTGCTGCTGTTCTTATACTGGGGGTTGGTAGAGTGAGGTGTGGAGAAGTTACATAACCTGTGCAAGGACACAGTGGACCAGTAGCAAAGCTGGTGAATGACTTCCAGGCTTCTTGCTGCAAACCATGTGTTTTTTCAACAGTATATTGCTGCACTCAATCTCCTTTACCCCTGACCTTGATTGAAACGAAGTATCTGTGAAGATTATTGCAGAGTTTACTAAAAGACCTTTTTTGCCATGCTCTTATTCATCCTTTCCTGGTAACTTTTCAAATGTGATGTTTTTTATTGCATTCAGACAGAGGAGGTAAAAAAAAAAAAAAAACTTGTTCAAAATCGAATGATTCCTTTTGCAGAAAGCCTGACAAAGATCATCCTCAGCCTGCCTCCTCTAGTTCTCTAACCACCCCTTCTACTTATGTTCCTCCTTCTTCCCTTTTGGCTTCTGAAATGTAATTATACATTTCCATGGAATCAGACTCTGAGTTCATATCACAAGAACAATAAGAAGAAGACAACAATACAGTATAGGATTTTAATTTAAATAGAAGAAAGAACAAAACCTAGTAAATCAGGGCATTACTTTATCCATTTATTAATTGAACCTACATAGGATAATAAATCAAAAATAGCTGCAACTCAGTAAGAGATTAAAACATTTAAACAAATAATTGTGTATAGTACTATTAATATTCTAATAAAGATACAAACAGATTATTGAAAAAGCTTGGAGACTGGAAAATCAATTTTGCTAAAAGGGTCAAGGAGATTCTTCAGAAACACACTAACTGAAATACATCTTTGAAAACCAAGAGTTTATCAGAGACACAGATATAAGAGGCATTTCCAGCAGATAAAATGAAGTTAGCAAAGACACAAAATTTTGCGACAGTAAAAGGGTTGAAAATACTGAATCATTTTCTTGTGTGTAGAGTAAGGGCACATGAATTGGGCTGAGGAGTAGTTATCTAAAACTTTGCTCTTCTCAGGAGTTTGGATTTATCCTGCAGCCAAGGATAGACAAGAATTGAAATATACAAGGTCATATCTCTAATCTTGCAAAGCATGCATATGGGTTTTTCCTATCCATCCAGATTTTTTGCATGGTATTAGGTATATTTATGTGATGACTTGAGGATCATATTAATTGTCCCATCCAAGATGTAGAAAGGCAAAAAGCTCTCTTCTTTCCAATCTCCCATGTTTTTCATAACAACCAACTAACACCTTCTGCGTCATCTTTTCTAGACACTGAATCTTTGGCAGGAACAGGAGCAATGCTGTGCAATATGAATACTTTATACCACATAGTGATCAGAGTCAACCACCCAGCCATGATGGCTAGCTCTGCCACACTTCCCAAACCCATGGACTGACCTCCTGTAGTGTCTGAACAAGTCAAAGCCTCCACCATGAGAAACCAAACACCTTCACATTACAAGAGGGAGTATGACTTAGGGCAGTAGGACTTGAGTTTAAATTCTGACTCAACCACTTAGTAGCTGCCTTGGGCATGTTACTTAACTTCTTTGTAGCTGAGTTTTCATTTATCAAATGGGGATAAACAGTATTTATCTTGCAGGGTTCTTGTGAGAATTAAACATGATAATAAACGGAAACAATAGATCCTAAATAAATGGTACCTCTGCTGCAGAGCACAATTTTCTTTCCTTCACCTTATAAAACAAACCATTCCATCAGGGAGAGAATCAGGCAAGAGGGAGAAGAAAGTTTAGCATATTATACATTGTTAATTGCAACTGGGATAGTGCATATTTTCTTTATTTTCCTGAGATTTTCCTGAAAACAGATGATGGTATTCCCTATCCCTTGTTAATTAGTCATTCTCAGTTGAGAACAGCAGTGTTGCTATGTAATAACGAAATAGCCAATTATTTAGTTGGAAGCTAAGAGATTTATACTTTAGTGGAGCTTGCAGAAAGCTCATAATTTTCCATTTCCTCTGAGAATTTTTTCATTTTCTTTGATTATAAAGCAGAAGCACAATATTTTCAACATTAGATCACTCTACACATGTTGACTTATTTAAACACTGCTACCACTAAGGCTCTTCGGCAGAAACTGAAATTTGTTTCTCTGCTTTCAATTAGCAGTAGTGAGATTTGCCTGAAGATCATCAACAAATATTTCACTGGTGTTACCTTGGTTCCAATTTAAACCATACACTATTTTGGCCATGGACATAGTTGAGTGTTTTATCCATCTACTCCCTATTTAGAGACACAATTCTTATGTACTGTGGTGTTCAATTAGCACTTGTTGAATAGGTACAATGCAAGGCCATTGTAAAGGCAGATGTTTGGATAATCAACTGCATGTTTTTAAGAATATGTAGTGGTTGCCTACTTTTCCTATTTATAACTTTATTAGACTGCGACCTCCCTGATGGGTGGAGCTTCCCTAGTATTAGTGCAGATAGCAGGCAGATTTTTTTTAAAAGTAGGAAAAAATGTTACAACTACTCTGGCATTTTATATCTGCATTGTTCCCTGGGAATGTTGTCTCATTCTAGCATTACTTTGTTGGTTGACAAGAGGAGACCATGGTGAAGGAACCAATCCAGAGAATGAAATCACTGAGGAAAAACCATGTTTAGAATAGATGTGGTGAAGACAGGGACCCGTAGATGAAGTGCCTTCTCTTCGCTCCCATGTCCCTGCCAACTGTGTGACTCACATCATCTTCTTAGCTAGACCTTGCCAAAAAGGTTAGTAGAAAACAAATTGAGATAAAAACCATAGTCCATTCCCTCCTGCTCTCATTTGCTTTGTTCCTACTCAGAAAAATCAAGGACACATCCAAGTTATGTGAGACCAGAGGCTTATGTAACTTGGGAGTGGGCCCTTAAATAAAAAAATATAAAATAATAAATATAAAAATCATAAATATGAAACTTAATGTAAAATGATTATTATTAATGATAATTCATTAAAATTATGAACTTTAAAAAATCCATAAAACCAACAGAAAGAAAATTTGGAAAAATAATGGAATATTTTTATTTATTATCTGATAACAACTTTCTTATATAGAAATAACTGCAAACTAAACAAGTATGTCCCACTAATTTCAAACTAAATGTATCCAGGATTCACCTTCCCCTTAGCCAGTTTCAAAAATGTCTATAGCTAAACCCGCATGACCAGAGAAATAATGATAGGAGGGAAGTTGAAGTAAAAAGAGACAATTACAGTTCAAGTATCTTAACTTCTTCACATTTTACAAGAACATATTATTGTGATCACATTGCTAAGTCCCTGTGAGACTTTGGAAGAGGCTGTGCAGCTGAGGGGGCTGGTGACTTCAGCCTATTAGCTCATGTGATTCTGCCTCTGAGGGAAATTCAGGCAACAGTGTTCCATCTGCCTAATCACAGAGGTGACTGCCCAGGGCTTCTCAGCATCTCAAATAGCATTTAGCCAAATGAAAACCTCAAAGCCTTTTTCATCTACTACAAATGATGGTAGCTTTAGTTCCATTTAGAAATTCTACAGTATAAATGCATTTTTTAACATATAAAGTATGTATGCACATCATTTCTATACCAAGCATCCAATGCATGTGAAGCTATGGCAAAAATAATAGAGAACCCTAGCTCTCAAAGAGCTATTGTTGGAAAGAATGGGTCATAAATAATTAAATATTACAGTGTGATTAAGCTCTACTGCAGAATAAAGACCACATGTTATAAAGCATGGAGAGATACAACCCCTATTGAGGGAAGAAATAAAGTCTAAACCAAGTCTTAAAGGATGGTGAGGAATTTTCTAAATGAAAGCAGGAGGACATGGCAGAAACATGAAGTTCTTGGGAGGAGGGGCAACACATTCAAAGAAGTAGATGCAGAAGAGTTCATGGCATGACAATTAAAAAAAAAATAGATGACCCAATTGTGCCGTGTTGGACAAAAATGGGGTGGGCTGAGATAAGATTGGGAAGGGTTTTAGTGTTGTCAGAGACTTATGGATCACATGAGCTATCTCCCAAGCATGTTGGGAAAATCTCTGAAGAGTTCTTTTAAAAAAGTCCTGGAAAGAGCTACTTTTAAAGAGATGACTTTGGCTACTGTGTGAAAAATTATTTGGATACAACCATTAGATTTCTGTTTCAGGAATTTAGACAAGAGTTCAGAGTGGGTAAATTCAAGAGGCAGGAATATCTCAATAGAACTTAGAACCTAGTAGGATGAAGTTAATGGAGAGAAGGAGGGGAGAGGGACCAAAGGTCACCTGTTTAGCCAAGCTTTAGGATACTATTCATAAAATAAGCAAAACAGTCCAGTTTACTACCTCTGGAGTTTGAGTTGCTCAAGAATATTCAAGAGAAGGGACCCAAGAGGCACAGGGACAAAGGTTTCTAAGACTCTAGACAGATATTTGGCTTGATTTAGAGATGAATAAATCATTACTGGAGTAGGTAACTGAATCAATATTTTCTGATGAAATCCTGTTGAGTTGGTGGAGAGTGTGTGATATATTCTAGCCTGAGTTCAAGTTGGGTCCCTCTAACCATGTCCTTGCTCAGACACATATTTTTCAATTTTACTAGACTGTAAACTCTATCAGGAAAGGGACTGAGTCTGCTTTGTTCCTTTTTTTATGCCTAGTGCCTGGAACAATGCCAGATACAAGGTGTTTGCTGAACAAATACTTGTTTAGTGAACAAATGCATAATACCAATTAAAGAACTGTAAAATAATCCAGAAAAGATTAAGGAGGAGCCAAGAAGATGATAAAATACTGGAATATTTTAGTGCCATGAAGAGAGGTCGTAAAGAAAGTTGTTAACTGAGTTACCTGGAACAGAGGTCAAATAAGGAAATATCCAACACACATCAATTGGAATTAGCAAATGGGAAGACTGTTGATTATCTTGACATGATTTCAGTCTGGGTACTTAGTTATTCCACATTTCATCAGGGAGACACAAAATAATCTTAGTTCTTCGGGAGGCTACTGCTATCTTCAGTTTCCAGTCAAGTTTCTAGAGAAGTTTGGCACATGTGAAGGTTAGGAGGGGAGGCTTTCAATTAACTGACACATACAAGATGCCTCTTGGACATACCCTGTTGAAGCTTCCAGGGGCTTCTAAATGCTGGGGCTCTCACTCTACCTCCATGCCACACTTTGGACAGAAGCATCTTTGGTCTCCTTGTCTGAATACACCAGGAAGACATTTCCTATCTGGGGCCTCCTTTAAAGCTCTACCTAAAGAGCAAGGTACATTCTACCTTTTCCCTCTTGATCTTAACCTCACTGAGAAGCTGCTTCATCTGTGGGGCTTTGCCTTCATTATCTATTGTACATCTCTCCTCACCTCAGCCCAAAGATACTTTTCAACAGGGAGAGTGGATGACAGAGCAAGCGAAACAATTCTCTTTCCTGTTCCCTTCATCTCATCTATAGTTCAAATATCTTTTTATTTTTTTTCCACAATGGAGTTAAAGGGAAGACTCAAAGTCACACTCTAATTTCTCGCTGGTCAATCACCCTCTTAAGAAAAGAACGAGAGCTCCAACTACCTGCTTTAATAAGGAGAAAGAGAAGTGTGAAATCTTATGAATATTTGACATTACTGACTTAAATGACTGACATTAATGACTTAAATACCTGACATTAATGACTTAAAAATCATTTCACCATGTGAAAAGGACAATACTCTTTCAGACAAGTGACTAGAAAAAGAAACATGGAAGTTGGAGGCAGATGTGGAATTGATGAAAGTTTTCATTTTTATGAGACAGAACAGACAAGCATATTTAAATAATAAGAAGATGAAATCAACCGAGAAGTAGAAGTAGCAAGAATGGTGGGTCTGTCCTTAGAATGAGAATTCTGTGAGGGTGGTAGGGGTTGGGACCCAGGTCACTGTGCAGTGTAATAACCTCCAACTGGAAGAGAAATGATTCCTAATCCAGTGTGAAGGAGGGAGGGGAGCTTCATAGGTTCCCAATGGGAAAGTGAAAGAAATCCACCATGGTAACGTCTAATTTCTCAGTGAAGTATAAGGCAAGGTGGCACTCAGGGATCAGGATTTGTGTAGAATGAAGTTGTGAAAGAATAAAAGAATATCTGAGTTTTAAGGGTCTACTTTGGGTTGTTCACTATTTTTAGTGGTATTCATCTGAATGATTCTACAGTTTTCTTCAGTAGGATTTAGCAGTATAGATTTAGGCAAAGGACAGGCAGACAGTAAGATTAAGGTTTGTTTGAGATTTTGCCAACTAGAATGAATGGACAGCACAGTTTTCTTGTAATTTTCTTACCAAAAAGCAAGAATAATGGGTAGAGAGTGTATTTCTTAAATATGTTTAAAAATAGTTTGCTATGTTGCCCAAGTTCAACTCCCCCATCCTCCTCTTGATTTGAAATAAACATCGAGCATATAATAGATCCCCTTAAGCCTAATGGCCCAAAAGAATTGTAGCCCTGTAAAGCAAATTCAATGAACTGAAATCCTGATTCCCAGGAACTCAACAGAGGAGCTAAATGTGTGTTTATTAAAAGAGAAAGAGAAGAATGTTTACGGAAGTGTTCGTGGCAGCAGAGAGATTGTGAGCAAGCCATGTTCTTTGTTGACTTCTTAAAAGTGAGAGCAGGTTTTGATGATTTGAAATCTAAGCCACACATTCTAGGGGGACATGTCCTCATTTGACATGAAAGATAACTCTAATGAATACTTTTGGGTTTCAAGAGTAGAGTGTATTTCCTATTTTTATAGTCAGTTCTAACTCAAGTTAATTATTTCAAAATAAATATGCAGGTAATACATGGATATATTCTTACTCTAAAACATTCAATTATCTAGAACTATATGAAGTCAACATTTTTCTTTTCTTCCCCATTCTAATCTCTTTCTTCATCCCTTTCCCAGAAGCAAAATTGACATGAGATCTCCCTAAACCTGTAAATAAATCTCTTCTAAACACAGTATCTGGAATTAATTCTCAAAAATGTCATACATTTTTTATAGTACCACAAAAAGAATATAAAATTGATCTATTTTTCAACTTCAAATCTTTTCTTTCTTTCTTTCTTTCTTTCTTTCTTTCTTTCTTTCTTTCTTTCTTTCTTTCTTTCTTTCTTTTTCTTTCTTTCTTTCTTGGTACTGGGGATTAAACTCAGCAGCACTCAACCACTAAGCCACATCCCCAGCCCTATTTTGTATTTTATTTAGAGACAGAGTCTCACTGAGTTGCTTACTGCCTCACTTTCGCTAAGGCTGGCTTTGAGCTTGAGATCCTCCTGCCTCAGCCTCCCAAGCCACTGAGATTACAGGCATGCACCACCACGCCAGGCCAAATCTTATTGTTTAAATTTTAGTACTTTTTAAGTTTTGTGAATCTGAGGAGAGAAAAATGATATATGAATTTGCATTTTCCTGAATACTAGTGAGATTCATCATCTTTTCATTTGCTTTAATGGACGTTTGTATTTCTTCTTATATAATCTTTGTTCATACTCTTTGTTCATTTTTCTCAGTTACGTTATTTATCTTTGTCCCATATACTTATAAAAAATTATGTACTTTGGATGTATACCTTCATCTTTTAAATAGATAATAATAAATATGAGTATATCACTGTTTCTTTCAGCATTTTGATTTATTTTTTGCTTTGTGTGTGGTATCATTTGTTGTTCAGCAACTTTAAATTTTAATATAGTGAAAAGTTCCACTCTTTTTTCTTTATGTATGCCATCAGGTTATAAATTTTACATAGTAAGTACTTCCATATCACCAAAATTATAAAATAAGTCCCTTTTATTTCATTTTAATATTTAATGTGTCTAAAATTTGTTTTATGTATGTTGTGATTTTGAAACTATTTATCCTTGCTTGAATTGCCAATCATATCTGTCATTTGTTGACAGCTCTCTCTTCTCCACTGATAAAACTTCCTTTTTAAATTAAATACCAAAATACAAATGAACTGTTTTAAAGGACTTTATTTTGTTCCATGATTTGTCTGTTTCCAAAAGAGTAATTATTTATCTTTCTAGCTTTGTAATATGTTTTTATATTGGGTAGATATCATTCCTTATTCTTTTCCCCAAACTGATCTAATTCTGTGTAACATTTTTCAGATGACCTTTAGAATTATCATAAGTTTATTGAAAAATCCTCTTGTAATGTTTTACAGATTTCTTATTAATTTCATCTCTGAGTATTTCAAACTTTTATTATTAAAAATAGTTTGATTGACAATTGCTGGTGATTTGAAATTTTTAAAAATTCTTATTTGTCACTGATTTACTCAATGAATTCTTTTGTTAGCTGTGATAGCTTCTCAGTTGATTCTCTTTGGACTTGTAAGCAGGTTGTCATTAAAAAAAAACAATATTTAGAGGCTTTATTTTCTTTTCTTATTTTATTGCATTATTAAGATATCTGCTTGCATAATAAAAGTGGTAGCATAAATTCTCGCCTTATCCCTGATTGTACTGGGAATATTCCAAATGTTGCAAGATTATGGAACTTACTATAGATTTGTGGTAAATAGCTGTTTTCACACTAAGGAAGTCTTTTTTCTTCAATTTGCTAAAATCTTTGGATTTTTTAAAAATTCAGTCATTGGCATTATACTTTATTAAATTGTACTTTCATTAATTAAGGTAATTACGTAGTTTTTCTTTAATGCAGTAATAAATCTAGGGATTGCATTTAGAATATTTCTAGGGAATTACACATGTTTTTTTAGTTTTCTAATGTTAAATAATTGCTACATTCTTGGGATAAATTTTACTTTTTATACCTTATACTTTCAAACTTTGTATTTATTTACTAATTATTTAGTACATTTATATCCTTTCATAAATGAGTTTTGAACTATGTTTTTCTTTTAGTGATATTCCTATATGATTTAAGTTTTAATATTAAGCTATTCTTACCGAATGAGTTGGTAGGTTCTCCTGATTTTGTTTGTTTTTTTCTCTCTATGCTTGGCATAGTTTATAATGCATAGGAATTTACCATTCCTTAAAATTTATCCAGATCTGTGGCTTTTTCTAGGGCCAGATCTTTTGCTATTTTTTAACATATTTAATTACTTTTACTATATTTAAATTTTATATTTCTTTTTAATTCAAAGTGGGCATTATAGTTCAGATCTAAAATAGTCCCCAAAGACCCTGTGCTAAAGGATCCATGACCAGCCTGTGTTGTTATTGGAAGGTAGTGGGAAATTAAGCATTGGGGCCTAGTGGGAGGGAGTAGGTCACTGAGGGCATGTCTTTGAAGGAGATGTCTTTTTCCTGGCTACCCCTCTCCCCACTCCTTCTCTCTTTGATTTCTGAAAGCTATGAAGTCAGCAGTTCAGCTCCACCACATGCTCCGTGCCAGGATGTTCTTCCTCACAAAAGGCCCAAGGTGAAGAGTCCAATGATGATGGACTGAAACCTCTGAAATCATGAGCCACAAGAAGTCTTTCCTCCTTTAAATTAAATGCTTGATTCATTTATTCATATTTTTGATTTATTAAAAACAATAAAAACGTTTTTAACATCACTTATAGTATAAAATTTTAAGCCCATCATTCAAAGTTCTGCTTTGTCTGCATGAAAAAAAGTTTAGATATTGTGTAATATTTCAAATAATGTATAATTTATTTTAATTTCTTCTTTAATATAAATTACTTAAAAGTAATTCATTAATGCCATTTTATTTTAATCTCTACTTTTATTAAACTGGGACCAAAGACTATATAATCTCTTGTACTTTATTATAAACATTTTTATGGTGAATATAATTAATTTTCTAAATGAAAACTGAGTAAAATAATGGTCATGACTTGGTTAGATATTGTAAGAACATCTCTTTCTAATTTGGGGGTATATAATTTTTTTGTTTAATGCATGCTCAAGTTTGTGAATGCTGACTGAAGGAAAATAGTGTGCATTCTCTGATACATGTCATTTTAATTACCACAAAGCTATCATTTGTGTTACTTAATTTGTTATTTTATATCTATTTGATCTGTTGATTTCTAAGGAATGCATGCTAAAGACTCCCGAGAAGATCATTGATATCTGGTTTTCTTGTTTAATCATAACAGTGTGAATTTTGTACTTTTTGGAAACTATGATTATGATTCTAATAATATTTTGGATGAATTATATCCTTTTGAGAATATGAAATGTCCCTCTTTGTTTCATAAAATGTCTTATGCTCTACAGATTACCTGGTGACCAAACTCTGGTCCAATATCTGGTGACTTACCCAAGGCCTCAGAACTACACCTGATTTTAAACATTCAACTCCATTGCTTGAACTCTAACTCCTGAGCTCTCTCCACTAGACAACTCTCTTTATACATAGGAGGAAGTTGAGTGACTTTCCCAGAAAGCAGTTTTTGTTTCCTCTAAGCAGACATGCAATTTTCATTTGCTCACTCTGATGTGTTGATATTTAAGATACCTTAGAATATCAATTAACTCTGACAACACACAGTAGTTTCCTGACAAGATGAAATGGAAACCAAGGGAAACAAAGCAGGAGAATAAATATAGCCTAAGAAGATAACAGAAATGAGTATTATCTGTACACTTTTCTTTCATAATCCTTTGCAGGCAAAGCCAGCACAACACTGAAGAAGCAACACATTGAAAGCCATCTTTATAAAATAATAGCTTTATTTGGGTAAATGACCAGCAGAAACTTCCTTTTCTGGTGCCCCTTGCAGTGGAGCATGCCTATTAGGTCTCAGTTAGTGAGCCCTGTCTGAAAGAGATGATCTTGCAACACCTGGGTCACAACCTTAAAGGCAAAGGGACACACCCTCCTTTTCCCTTTCTACCTTCTTGCAGGCTGGAACGCAGTCATGGGGGTCAGCCATTTCTACTAAGAAAGAGTGGAAAGTGCGCTGGAGATAGAGTCCTGAAACACTGTCGTGATCACATCCCAAACTACTTCTTGAAAGAAACAATCTATCTTTTATAAGCCACTGCCTTTTGTGGCCTCTTATGACTGCAACCTAGACTTCTCCTAACAAACACGCAAACATTTTGCAGTTACTTTCAACATATCAGCTAGAGTGATGCCTTTAAACTGTAAATCAGATCTCTTCACTTCTTCACGCAAAACCCTTAATGGTTTCTCATTCCAGAGCACAAGCCAAAGTCCTTGTCCTTGAACAGGCCATTACATAATCATCAGCTTCTCCTTGCCTCTTACTCCTCTTAGCCTGGCTTTCTCTACCCCAGCCTATGGCACACCCTGTCAGTCCTGCTTCTGCGCAGGACTCCCACCTTCCCTCCCTCTTTCAGATCTCACCTCTTCAGTGAGGTCTTCTGCAATTACTCTCATTTAAATGTAACCACACCCTTTCTCTCCCCTGGTCCTCCCATGTCCTGCTCTATTTCTCTCTATAGCACCCATCACCATCTGACACTGTGCATATTTTATTTGTATTATCTAATGTTTATCTCCTGCTAGAATATAGCTCCAGGAAGATGGGAATTTTTGCCTATTTTGGTCATTGCTATGAACCCAAATCTATATGTAACTGGAACACATAGTAAGTACCCAAGAAATAACTGCTAATTAATGAGTTAATGCATTCTTGAATTTGTGCTTGAATGACAGAACAACACAGAGTCGTGGGAGGCAGCACTGCATGGTGAGAACCAGGGACGTGTGCTGGCTAATAACACTAACTTGGGAACAGACTTGTGTGTGAACCCCAGCTCTATCATTACTAGCTTTGTGACCAAATGATCAGCATCATCTATCAATTAATTTGTATAATGTATGGGAAGGCAAGTCTACAGATAATGAATATGTTTAAAAGAACATATTTGAAAGAGAACAAACTAAGAATTATCCTTCACCTCAGCCCAAATAAAATGTTTGAACCTTGCCTTCCTCTTAACACCTCTCCTTGAATCTTTTACTTTTGATCCACTGATCCAAGGGCTTTTACCATGCCTGAATTATCACAAAGTTGTTTCTCAACATGTTCCCAGAACAACCTCTATCAGGGTCATCTGGTGTGCTTAGAAAAATTCAAATTCCTGTTCTCACAGATTTACTAAATGAGACTCCAAAGGAGCAGGACCTAGAAATCTGCATGTAATAAATTTTCTCTGTAATTATGATGCAAATCAATGTTTGAGAATGACTAGTTATCAAGTTTTGGTTAATCATTCTTTGGACAATATGGCTGAACAGGGTCACCATGGTACAGGTGAGAGCTCTCTGAAACAAGACACTCAAGTTTCATCTGATTTCCTCACTGAGGTGTGAACATCCAGGCTTGCATTAGCCTAAGTCAGTACACCACTCTGGAGAAACAGATGCCAAGGATTACATGCTTATTCATATTTGTATAAAGTAGAATATTTAGATAAGCACAAAATTAAGATGAGACCATTTAAGGATAAATAGCTAGAACTCAGTAAACAAATGAATAACCTCTAACTATAAAGCCATAAATATGGTTTTTACCCTCCTTCAGCTATCTTTAAGACTCTTGGATCTATTCTAGCTGGTTAGTGTACAACTCTGATAGGGAAAGTGTAATGGGAGTCTTCATCCACTTACCCAGAGTGATATTATGTCAGTTCTGCTGTTAGAGACCTGGGATCCTCTCTGTTCACATCCTTCCCTTGATTGTCCTCCATCCCCTTGGTCAGTTCATATGACCTTTCCCTCTGAATATCCAGTTTCTAACTGGGATCTGTTATTATAGATTCTGAACACTGTAGCCATGGTGTTACTTGCTCTGTGTATCACTGGGCCTGGGAACTCCTTGATCCACAAGGGAAACTCTTTGGATATTTACACATCATGGGCTCAGGTTGGGAACAAGAACACTGTTTTATTTTGGACACATTCTTTGGTTTGGCAGGTTCATTGGTCTGTGATCATGCTCTCTGGTTCTACATGACCTTCCCCATAGTGTCTGCTCACTAGTAAGGCCAGTTTTCTCCAACCCTGATTCTGTATGTTTCTGGCTTCTTCTCATCGGTCCTTCAGAGAGTATAACCCTTCCAGCTGAGCCCAGCTAAATGCAACATGTTTCACTTAACAAGGGAAAACAAAGATAGAAATATCAGAAACACATCTGGGGAGCAGAAAAATGGGGTGTTTAAGCAAATTAGGAATGTTTGATAAAAGTAGTCATTTATTACAGAGGTGTAGCAAAGGAGGGTTTCACTTTTGAGAGATGACCATAAGAAAATGGGAGTTTGAACATCAACTCAAAAGAGAAGTTCAGCTGGTAAGAAAGGGGACAGCAAAAAGTTCAAACTAAGGTCAAGAACCAGAACATCACCCTTCAGGCCAGAGTGGCCTGGTTCTTGGGTGTAGCAGGTGGAATCATGTCAGTAAAGGTCTAACATCCAAGATCAGAGATGTTGTCTTAAGGATCTTGAAGTCCTAGGATGGAAAAGAAATATCACAGTAAGTAGAACTTAGGGAAATGAACAGGGGCTATGCTTAGGGAATGGAAGCAGGGTGGATGAGGTGGGATGTTTCATGCCTCCAGATTAGAGTTTAGGGCAACCCATTTGAGTGGCCCCACTATGAAACTTTAGGCCATAAGAAGAAGCCCCTTTCTAGAAATTATATAGAAATAAGACATGTAAAAGCAAGCATAAGAATGCAAATCCAATAAACCCACATAGTGCTTAACTCAATCAGCTTTATAAATAATCCCAACTAAAAATCTTCGGAAAAAATTATTTAAATTCTAAAGAGGATTATTTAGATCTCATTGGAGTACAAAGTTATCAATTCCATTTTCCCTAGAGCTTCATCTTCTCATGTAGAAAATGGATCCAATACTTCTTCACGTGAATATCTTCTTCTATGAATATCAAATGAAAATAAGTCTATGAAAATCCTTATCATCAACAGGTAGATAATTATAATTATTTCTTATATGTAACACATACGGATGAGGGAGAAAATGTATGAATATTGTGGAATGCCCTTTTTTGTGTGAAATGGTAAGGAAAAAATGAGATGGAGCTAAGCCAGTGGGACCAGACAGATTGTCTCAAGGCAAAAGATGATTCACAAAGGAGAGCTAATCAATGTCAAATACGGCAGCTTGGGACAACATTCATGGGTATAGCCTTAAGCATAAGAACAAGAACCAAAATAAGTCCAAACCTAGGAAAATTATCCAAGAGACTGAAGCTGGCATCAAAAATAAATTAGAAAGGAACACAGACAAATTCTGGTCAAGACAGAACTTGAAAAATAGTTGGAATGTGTCAGGGACCAATTTGGGGGGAGTGATGTTAACTCCATACTTCTGGGCCAGTCTGACAGATTTATGAGGTCTTACATATTCAGATATGCAGTCCCATAGACATCATCCTGGTTGTTCTAAGATAGCACTATTTTACACTTGTCATAGTATAATTACTAATAAGATCCATTTTCACCAGGCGCAGTAGTGGGATGCCTATAATCCCAGCAGCTCAGGAGGATGAGGCAGCCCCTACAAAGTGATGTGCTAAACAAGCAACTCAGTGAGACCCTGTCTCTAAATAAAATACAAAATAGGCCTGGGGATGTGGCTCATTGGTCGAGTGCCCCTGAGTTCAATCCCCAGTATCACCCCCCCCCAAAAAAAAGATCCATTTTCACTTTCAAAATGCCTTCTGAGAAGTTGGAAATGAGTGGGGAAAATGAGATGGCCAGCAGACAAGAACACCATAAATAATTGCAAAGGGAATAGAAATATAAGTGTTCCAAGTTAAACCCCATTTCACTACTTTGGAGTTAAGAAATGTAGGATCATGCTTTAGGCCTCAGTGGCAACATTTGTGCAAGAATCAGTATGTGTTTTTGAGAGTGACAAATATTTCCTCCTCATTTTCCTTGATATTCTGTCTGCTTTTGGAAATTTCCTAGCCAGCACCAAGTAAGAGGATAAAAGATCTGAGAAAAACCAACAATTTGATATAATTTAAAAACTTTAAAAAGTTTTTTTCTTTTTAAAAAACCTTGCCTTTCTTTTGTTGGCTATTTAGAGATACCTCTATGCAATAGTTCTGATGCTATATTCTTACCTGAAGCTAGAGGGAATTTGTTTTCAATGCTGCTTTCTTCCAAAGGCATTTAATCAAGAGTTTGAACTGTGCAGAGATCATGGAAAACCAGAACAATAAAAGTAAAGGATGCATTGCTTTAGAAGGCAAAACTAGAAAATTGCATTCATAATAGGGACAAATGAGCCCAGGATATGAAAACTAGCTGAAGATATATACCAGGCTGATGCAAAAAGTGGTGCAGAAATGATTAAACATGAATCATAGACAAACAGATGCTATAAGCTGCACTGAGTCATATAGTATGATGTCCTGCTCATTAATTTATTTCTCACACAGATAGAGGAACAGATATCTAGGCCACTTTTCTTTTCCCCCACTTCTCTTCCAACCTTCACATGGGCTTGGCTTTGTATAATTCAGACTAATTTTGCTCGTGTCATTACTGAGAGTCACTCTGTCCAGTTTCTCGCCTCTGTGGAATCCACTTCCTTGGCCCTTCATGACCTCAGAGTTCAGGGCTGCTGAGGGCCACCACTTCTATTCCTTTTAAACCTTCCCTATCTGTCTTATACAGCAGAACATTGGAGGCAAATGTGTGATCTTCGCAGCAGTGTGTGAAGGAATTTAAAATTGATACCTCGTAGGGGAATTCCTTCATTCCTTTCACCAACATGGTTATTTATTTAGTTTCTTATTTAATTCCATGTATTGTTCTTAAATTAAGGATGGCCCTCAGGTACTGTCAGCCTCTGAAAAGTCCTGTTGCATGAAAACAGGATATCTAGGAGTATAACACTGGGTGAAAGCACATGAATAGGGTATCCCATGGGTGAAGCCCAAAACCTCAACCTGGAAAGTCTCCTCTTTGATATTATTCCTAATAGGCTAGCTTTATGGTTTTCTGAGCCCTTACTTAGGAAATCCACAGCTGAAGGGTGTGTCTCCGTTCTGTAGGAGATTGATGAAAAGCTTTCAGGCAGGTCACAAAGAGGAGTGGGGAAATAATGTTTTACTGAAATATGTTGCAAGAGGATTTCATGAGTCTATGAAAGAGCTTTATCATCTTTCATCCAAATGTGTTTCTTTAACAACACTATAAAACAAACAGGGCAAAGGAGGCACCCGAGATAGAGAAATAACTGCCAGAGGCCAAAAAACTAGAGCAGTTTATGTCACTTGACTAAGTTACTCAGAGGGTTAGAGAGAGATCTATGATGAAAAGATCAGACTATTTTTTAATTTATTTTTTTAAAATTTATTTTATATTGTTATTCTTTTAATTTTAAACTTAGGAAGCCTGAACTCAGTAAACACAGTCCCCAGGTCTCCCAAAATCCAAACCAGGCTATTCTAACTAGGGATGAACAAACAGCATGATTTCCGAAGGGCACTTTTAAGATGGAGGAGGGTGAGATCTTTCCACCATTATGACAAAATACCTGAGATAAACAAAATAAAACTGGAAAAGCTTTATTTTGGCTCATAGTTTCAGGTTTTAGTTCATGGCCTTTTGGTGCCTTTGTCTTTAGGACTGTGTTAGCACAATACATCATGGCAAGAACAGATGGCAGAGAAGGCCTATTCATCTCAGTGGTAGGAAAACAAACAGAGGGCTCTAGCATTCCCCTTCAAAGGTCTTCTTCCCCTGATGACCTAACTTCCTTTTATCAGGTTCTGCCTCCAAAAGTATCTATTACCTCCCAATAATGCCAGAGATTGGGTACCAAGCCTTCAACACATTGGTCTCTCAGGGTTATCCAAAATCCAAATGATGACAAAGAGCTTTAGCCCTACCTCACACTATCTGAATCTAAACTCCTAAAGGGTAACCAGGATATGGTTATGTTATCAATAAATAGGAAAAAAATAGTCTAAATAACTACACAAGGTTATTCTCCTGTCCTTTTCTAAGAATAATATCTTTATTATAACAACAGTGTGCTAGTCATCTTTTGTATTTTTGTTACTATGATAAAATACCTGAGAAAAACAACTTAAAGGAGGAAAGATTTATTTTGGCTCTGGGTTTCAGAGGTTTGAATACATTGTTTCTGGACTTGTAAAGAGACAGTATATCATGGTGGAAATGTGTAACAGAGCAAAGCTACCCATCTCCTAGCAGCCAGGAATCAGAATAGGCAGGAGGGTCCAGGGTCAAAATATATCCTTCAAAGACATGCCCCCAATGAAATGCTGCCTCCAACTGGGCCCCACCTTCTAATAGCCCATTCTGTTATGAATTCATCAATAGTGTGACCCAGTGATAAAGTTAGAATCCTTATGATCTAATAACTTTGCAAACCACCAATCCCTGAATATTGTTTCACTGGGGACCAAGCCCTCAACACACGAGCCTTGGGGGACAGTGCTTATTGAAACCATCTAAATTGTTTCCCGTCTCTAGGGTTTGTCATATTTAAGGGTAAGTATTTGGCATAATACATATGGATACATTTTATTCTAGAACTAGACCTCAGAACCCCTGAATCCTGGGTGTATTAGAGGTAAACACTTCTGAAATTTGAACTTAAATTCATCTACTCTTAGAGGAAACAAGAATGAGCTGGTGTGGTACCTAAGCCTGGCAGGCTGGCTGGCTTATAGCCAGAAGGGTAGTTTCTGACAGACTTTTTGTTGTTGTTGTTTGAACTCTCCACAAGTGAACTACAATAATGTTTCCACCTACCTGATGTCCTTGTATAATATTTCCGCTTGCTTGCTTGATATCTTTGTCAACACTTGATGCCTTCAGTCTTTTTAACTTTAGCATTCTGGTACGTGTATATGGAGATTTACCATTATAATTTTTATTGTGATTATCCTGATGCTTGAAATATTTAGCACTTTTTCACATGTTTATTAGCTACCTAGATAACTTCTTTTGTAGAATTTCTATTCAGACATTTTTGCCCATTGTTTTATTAGGTTTTATTCCATTTCTTACTGACTCATAAGAGTTCTTCATATTTTTCATTCATTGGTGCTCTCTTTAGATAAAAACAATTTCTAATTTTAATTTAATCTGCTATTTAAATATTTTCCTGTAGGTTGACTTGTGTGTCATGTTAAAATTCCCTCACATAATGGTAGCTCCTAATTCCTAGGCTTGTTACAAGAATTAAATGAATTGACACTAAGTAGAGTGCATGGTTCATAGTAAATACTACATTTGGCATTTGTTAGGACATTGCCCTTGCTAGTGCATAATCTCACAAACTCTGTCACCTCCTAGATTCCATGATAGATTCTCACTCACTCTCATCTGACTAGATGATTACATGGCTGCCTTCAACATGAAAACATAAAAATTTGTCACCTTAACTCCAGTGATTTTCCTGACATTTGGAGCAAACGAATCAGAGAAACAAATATAGTTCCCTAAGTATCAACATGTCTGTTAAGGACAGTGACCACATCAAATTAGTTTTCCCTCCCTTTATCCTGGCTGTCAATGACATTACACATTAAGTTTAAAGTCTTGATTTCAATTTTCAGGTAATTAAATGACACGGTCCCGGCTACCCTTGGATTTATTGTACTCCTAACTTATTAGTGTTGTCCACCTTTAGAAAGAACAGAGAGGGTGAATAACTTTCTATGATGACAATACTGATTGAATGAATATAATATATATATAACACAAATTGTATATATGATAGAATATAAAATATATTTTTAACAGCTTCTAACTCAATAAATAAGCAAATACTTCACTTTCATAATTCAAATCTTGAATAGATCCTGGCTCACTGTTGGGAAAGAAGATGGTTAGGACCATGAATTATACATAGCAAGTTTCAAGTTCTTTTAGTTCTACTGAAATTCCAGCATTCATTTATCCATCTGATCATCAAATAAACAGCAACAACAACAACAAAAAAGTCAATCACATAATATAGGTAAGGCATTGAATTAAATTACATGAAGCACATAAGAAAATAAAGATGCATTCAGCCCTTAGAAGCATGATGATCCGGTTGAATGACACCTGCAAACCTGTAGTTATCAAACTTGGGTTTTATAGAAATTGCCTGGAAAATGTTTAAAGTGTCCAGGCTCCACTTGAAAAACTCAATTTGATAGAAGTGTGTTTCAGATTGTAATTCTGCCTTTTATTTATTTATTTATTTATTTTTTTGAGAATATCGATGAAAAGGCTTTTCTTTTTTTTTTTTTTTA